>PVJI01017457.1:0-35590 GCA_004026765.1 Micronycteris hirsuta
ATATTGGGCTGGGCAAGGTTCCATCCAGGCTGTTAATTTCATTTTAAATTTTTCCTCAAGCTATCCCGTTACAGCGGAGAGAGCATGGCTTTGCGGTCAGACCGTTGTGGGTTGGAATTACGGCTCTGCCAGTGGCCAGCCCTGTGACCTGCAGCAACTTATTTCCCCTTTCACCTCTCGGAGGCTTCACTCCCTCCATCTGTAAAACGTGATCTGAGAAACCCACCCGGCAGAGTGCTGGGGAGAACAGGAGGAGAGACTGCGCAGAAGCTGTGGAGCACAGCCCGGATGCCGAGACAGTGAGGATGTGGGCTGGGGGCTCATTTAGCTTCTCTGCTCTCCAATGCTCCATCCAGACAAGGAATATTTTTTCTGTGACAGTTTGAGGGGCAGAGACTCCTGTTTCTTTAGAAAGTTCTGTCCTCTGCCTCAATTTAAAAAAATGCTTCCCTCAGTGGTTTATAAATTCATTTAAAAAAATGAAAATAACGATGGAAAAAAATGATTAAATAGTTAATAGTGGTTGCCATATTGTTGGTATAATCAGTGAAATTCCCCTAGATTTGTTTCATAGTCTGTTTGCTAATAGTGTGGGGTTGTGATAATAAACATTTGACTGTTTATTCATCAGGCTTTCTTAGTAAAATCATTGCCAGTATTAGTTACTGAATATTTTAGAATATTAGCTTAGTAATTAGCAGCCGTATTGGTTCCATAAATCCAAAGGGTTGGCATATTCATTAAATAGGGAGCTGAATCTGGATATGAATTTAAAATTAATTTTCACTTGTACTTCACCAATTTTATCTTTAAGTGTGTTTTATTTTTGAAATATTCCTAATTCAAAGAAATTTTAAAAATTTACATGAGAATTACTCTTTTTTTTTTTTTAGTTTAAAGAACCATCCTGACATAAAAATATTTAACTTCTTCATTTTAAGGAGGAAATTTTAGGCCATTCAATTTTTTTCTTACAATGCTTAAAAAACCCCAAACCAACTGGAATTTTAAAAACAGTATGAAACTCATGAATACATACAGAAATATATTTTTAGTAAGCTTTACTCTATAGCAGAAAGACATTTCTTCTCAGTAGGAAAAAGCTGTGTACTGCCTGCCCTTCGAATGCCTCCAGAGCTGGCGCCTCTCTGAGAATTCACAACTGCCGCTTGGCTGCCAACGTGCTGGTCAGGGAAACTCAATGGTTTCTGTTTCAAGGGACATGAGCAATCACTTGACCAGCTGTGTCCCACGGACGGTGAGGGAATAAGACAGAGAGGGAAAGTCTGTTTAGTTTTTTCCATAAAATAAAAGACACATTTTTCATTTTCACTAATCACTTTATTGATTTGGATATTTTTAGTATGCCGGCTATATCCTTGTGGTATAGCGTTGATTGTTCTTTATTAATGTCTTGATTTGATCGCTATCAACTTCAACTGGTCTGCCCAACCATGGAGCAGCATCATCCAATGAGAAATCTCTGCAAACCAGTTTTGACATGTTTGATCAGTCACAGCACCTTCTCCATACACTGCACATTTTTTTTTGCATTTCATTGTGTTTGTTTCTTTCTTGAAATAAAAAAAAAAACATCGTATGCTGAAAATCTGGTGTATTTTCTTCCCTCTTCAATTTATCTGCAGCCCCACTTGCTGCAGATCCACCCAGTGTGTCCCCACCTGACTCCGCGGCTTCCCCTCCACTTGCTTCCGTGTGAACTTCAGCACCTCGCCTCCCCTTCTGCCATGGCTGCTGTTGCTAGCTTCATGTTTGAGCTAACTAGCCAAAGATACCTCCCACTCCATGCTGACTGCAGCCAAATGCAGCCTTACACCTACACGCAGCTTCTACACACGATCTTCAAACAGCACACAACAAGACAACAGCTTCCTGAGTGACTCACCTTCTATCAAAAACATACCTCCCCTCCCTGAGACCCCTCCTCCTACCCAAAGTTCGATTATGCACCTGAACTAGCTCTGCTACCTAGACAGGCTCAGATTGTAATGTCCGCAAGAACCATTTGATGGACTGTTAAACTTGCAGATGTCCAGGCCTTGCCTCAAAAATTATGACCAGTAAGAATGACGCAGGACTCAGGAATCTGAATCTGACAAGCTTTCAGAGGGATGGTGGTACAGAGAGCCTATGGGTCTCTCTTTGAAAATGGTTCTAAGGAGCAAAGTCTTGCTCTTGTTCTAAGAATCTAGTTCTAAGCATCTGATATATCATCTGACCTAAAATCAAAAGGCTGTAAGTTTGGTCCCTAAGTAGAGGAGTTCAGGCGGAGGCCCAGAAATAGGCAGCAGTTGTTCAGGCATTCGACCCTGGGGCAGCTTCACTTCAGAGCATAGGTTTGTAACTTGAGGTATCGAGCGAAATAAGGGGTCCATGAACAAGGAAGGGAAAGGGGACAGCCTTGCTTTTACTGACTTCCAGCTGAAATTTAACAGGTCCTTCAATTTTGAACATGGGCAACAGACCAACGTGATAGCGGCAGTTCCCCTGGCTGATTCCATGGGAATCATCGACCTTTCCCTATTGCAGTGCCCTCAAAATTCTCGCGTGCCTAGGAGTTGCTCTGAGAAGCATGGCTAGATCTTGTTATTTAATGTGTTTGTGAGAAAGACTACATAGATATTGCGGTTCAAAGGTTGAATGTTTTGAAAACTACACCGGTGTCCTTTGTAATAAAATATATTTTACCATATGCATTTAAAGTTATTTAAAATGTTGAGAGTCCTGTTGAAAGGGGACTCATAGACCCCCCCAGACTACAAAGGAGTCCACACTACAATAACCAGGTAAAAGCACCCGGTCCTCGCATCCTCACAAGGAAGGGCGGCTGTAAACCTGGGCTCAACTCATCAAAGCACATGGGAAACCAGGGCACTTTGCCTCTCACACTACCTTCTGTTCTGCTGTGATCACCCTGGAACCAGAAGCCCCACCCGCCAGTCCTAGACTGACAGTGTTTGTGGGAATATTATTAGGCTGGCCAAGGGTTCATTTGTTTTTTTCCCATAAGACGGCTCTAGTAGCGCTTAGTTGTCTTTAACTTCATTTATAACAATTTTGTTAGATTGTATGGTGACAGCGGTCATATCAGTGTGCTTTTAAAGAAACATCAAAATTTGTGAATTTTTCTGCAGCCATTTTAATATTGAAGATGGGAGGAAATATGCAATGTTTTGGCATATTATGCTTTATTATTTCAAGAAAGGTAAAAATGCAACTGAAATGCAAAAAAAGATTCGTGCAGCGTATGGGGAAGGTGCTGTGACTGATCAAAAGTGTCAAAAGCGGTTTGTGAACTTTCTTGGTACTATTGACATTTTGGCCAAATATTGAATATATGTTATTTTTCCCTGTGCTCTAATTCCCTGAAGGTTTTATAGGCTCTCTCCCACCCAAAGGAATACAAGCTACTTAAATTACATTTACCAATTTAACAATGTAGAATTTAACTCTCTAAATCTGAACTAATGTAAAAATACTGTCTGTGTCTCCAGTTGGTAGGGCTTCAAACAGATATCAAATATGCTCACCTAGAAATATGCTCAGTTTTCCAAGAAGCCCATTTGTAAATGGGTTTGATCTGAGATGTCTGTGATAACATATATTCCTCCTATAGATTTACTTTGCAAAGTAAATCTATTTTTGGCTTTAGAGAAATGTCATTTTTATAACCTACTGTTATATTAGATAATTCATCAAGATTTACTGAGCTGATTGCTGTCCTAGGAGCAGACTAAAGCAAACCTTGGTATACTAAACTTTTAACTATAATATAGCCAACAGTATCTTTTCCTTTATAAGTGGTAAATCCACTTCAATACTCATTTTTTTTTCAATTTGATTTATAATAGAGGCTTCTGCATCACATTTAACATTTACTTTCTTGAAGGTTATTCTCTGCTAGAGATGCTGGCAAAGAACATTGTTTTACTTCGTTACATCATTTGTACGATTTATAATAGTTCAATATAGCAATTAATTAATACATAGGCATACCTGGGAGGCATTGTGGGTTCAGTTACAAACCAGTGCAATAAAGCAAATACTATCAAAATAAAGTGAGTTGTAATATTTTTGCTGGTCAAGGGTCTTGCAATCAATTTGTGAAAATGCAACACCTGTGAAATTCACTAAAGGGAATCACAATAAAACAAGGTAGTGACGTGCAGAAGACTAGGAAACTATACAGCCAACTGAAGTTTAGTATTTCAGTTCTCAGCTCCAAACTGTTGTGAATTTGAGCCCTTCGCGTTGAAATGGTACTTTGTGTGTGTGCATGTGTTGGAAACTGCTTATAAACTTCTCTGGGATTTAATTATGCTGTTACCTCTGAGTTCCGATGAGATCATTAAGCTGGAGAGTTTGTTTCTCCAGATTAAGTTAATGGGGCAGACACCAGGCACCGATGACTGGATGTTGTAACTAGGAATCTATAAATAAAAACAAACAAGGAAGAGATAAAAGGCAGGCTCAGAGCGCCCTTTCAAAGGCTTGAGATAATAGGAATGCTGGTCAATACGTGAAAGCCACAATATTGCATTAGGCTTCAATTTTATTTTCACTTGCTTATTGAACCTAGCTTTAAGTTGGATGGGAAAGTAAATTTTCTAATGAGTGGTATGAAATATTTATCAAATCTGAATTATAATACAAGTTTTGATCATAAGCCAAAGAGTTGAAGTATATCAAGTCTCTTCTTTAAAGGAATACATACAGGTTTCAGCACATACTGTATTCATTGCTGGATGTTAATAATGGAAAAATTGGCTATTGACATAGAGTTTATTTCCAAAATGTTTGATTCAACTGATCTGTAGGAGCTGCTGATCTCCTCATTTAAGACCGGCATAAAATGTTAAGCTTTCTATGTTGTAGTGCATTCATGGGTGTGAATGTCAAGGTTCTGTGTGCATTAGATCTCAAGTATAAATCATCTTGCAGAATAGTGGGGCTGTTTATGAAATGGGTTATCCTCTAACACATAGAAGGTAGTATGTAGCACATACAAAGCACTGTAACATTGGGGCTCTCATGTTATCTTGAAATGGCCCTTTGAGTTGAGTTTATATTCATTTTGCAGAGCAGGAACCTTGAGCTCTGTTCTCAAGGATTGTCTGGTTTCCTCACTTCTAGGATGGGGAAAAGCCTGGGATGCGTGCTCTGCTTTTCTGACTAAGGGTCAAGCCTTCTCTGCTCTGCCACAGCTGTCTCCCTCCATGAACGTGGTTGTGATATCCTTATGCAAAGTATATTAGTGTCTTAGTTTCATTTTGTCCACAAGATGGAAGTGACCAAGTCTTAGTAATACAGCTGTAAGATTACCACTGTGACAGAATGACATAATCATGATCGAAGGTCACGTACACAGAATCCATCCCTACAGCGTTTTGTGTGTCTTTTATCCTTCTGTTGGCCAAATAGTAGTTTTCCACAATTTGGGTATGAGGATTCCTAGTCCTACACTATTAATAGGCTTTTGAGACAGTTAATTTTAAAGCTGCAATGCAATAAGACCATGAAGTTAAAAGTGGTTGTATTATATTCTGAATGTTCTATTTTTTTAAAGATTTTATTTATTTATTTTTAGACAGAGTGGAAGGGAAGGAGAAAGAAAGGGAGAGAAACATCAATGTATGGTTGCCTCTCATGTGCACCCCACTGGGGACCTGGCCCGCAACCCAGGCATGTGCCCTGATTGGGAATCGAACCGGCGATCCTTCGGTTCACAGGCCAGCACTCAATCCACTGAGCCACACCAGCCAGGGCTGACTATTCTATTTTAATAAGCATGTTCCTATGGAGAGAATTAGTCATTTATGAGCAAAAGAAAATACTTAGTTTTTTGAATGAATAGATTATATCAGTATCTACTAATGTGAATTTTATTCTTATGAAGAAAAACCCAAAACAATATTGTAAAATAAGCACTTTAAAAAAAAAAAGGAAACAATGATATGTCCACACACACACACATTTCTTCAAATGCATTTTTTAGGCATGCCCCAAATTTTCAACAGTGGCTGTCTCTGTTACAGAACTGGAAAGGGGGCTCTTCATCCAGAATTATGAAGTATCTTGATATGTATATTTAATTGGTAAAAAAAGTTGTTCCACATATCCGATTTTTTAGTGCATTTGAATCTTTATTCTACAACACAAGCAACATAAATACAATATCTTTTAAAATATTTTCTCTTTAGAATTTTCAATTTCACTTCAGATAAAATGTACACAAAATACACTTGCAAACTTGCTTACAGAGATCCATTAAACAACAAGTAGGTCATATCAAATTAAACAGTTATACCAACATATAAAGGAGGGTGGTTTTCAGTTCTTTTTTTTTTTTTTCAAAATAAATGTGACCAAACTGACAAAATGATAAGGCAAAACCAAAGCTGTACTTCCTTGACAAGTCCTTTGGAGTAAACAAAATGTTTCAAGGCTCCTGGTGAATGGGGTTGCAATGATACATTTGCATTGTGTAGATGAAATGGTATACTGACTCAAATCATTATGGCTATACCAAGCTTCATTCATTTATACTTTTCAGCAAAAACAAATCGGTTCTTTGGCATAATACAAGGAAGGATAAAAAGAACCCTTACCACCCACTGGCTTTATTTAGAGCAGGGACATGGTAGTAGGGGAACTGTTTAGAATTTCATTTATTTGTTTATTCCTCTTAGAAAAGCACAAAAATAATCTTGAATAATAATTGTTTGGCATGATTAGGGCAATACATTTTTTATTCTTACCTCCCCCCAACCCACCACAAATCAAATCAAGAAACACAAAGACAGAATCAGCCTTCCCCTCCAGGCACCTTCTCCTGCCCCATCACGCCGTACCCGTATATTCTACCACACGGTTTCAACAGAGGTGAAACCACAGCATCAGAAGCATTCTTCTTTGTCCATGTTGCCTACTTAGTGGGAAACTTATTTTTATCAGCAGGAACTACTTCCAACAAAAATCAGAACAACAAACAGCAGAGGGAGGGATACGAAATAGTTTGCACGTAATCATGAGGTAGCCATGGACGACCATGGGTGGCTGGTGCTGTCAGGGATTAGAGCTTCTCTGACTTTCAGAGAAAACAATATTTTATGTGGTAGTTCAAAAGATTGGCTTTTAGCTCCCTCCTTTCTTTTTGGCACCAGTTGGTAAAATAAATGGAAAATAAATTATTCTTAGAGATTAATTTTAAAATAAATTATTCTTAAAAGAATTACATGCATACATAATTTCCAAAAAAGGTTATGGAAAACAAAAGTAAAATGAAAAACTTTATTTCCATCCACAGAGGCAAGGATCTGAATCCTTGATACCATTAACACTTTGATATACTTTCTGATCTCATTAATTATAGTAAATATAGTCATTACTTTCTATTCATGCAAGAGAATAAAGTAATTTAAATGATGTCAAGGTATTTAAGAAGTATTTAGAGAAATTTTATTAAATCAATAAGAATTGTGTGTAATTAATATAGTTTACACATGGGTGATGATTTTAAGGTACTTAATTTTTTTCTCTTGAATTATTCCCTCTATGTTCCTTTTTTTTTTTTCACGTAAAATGAACTTCCAAAGCTAATTAATTGAATAGAGAGTGAATAACTAAACCAAGGCCCCAGCCATCTTTGAGTTAACATGATTCCATTGTATTCCCAAAGCACGCGGATGCACTTTTACAGCTCTCCCATCATTCGGAAGATGAGAAAACGAACATGGTCTCTCTTGTGCAGATGAGAGCGCCAACCCGACACATCTACTGAGAAGTCTTTACAACAGGCACATTTACTGCTCAGAAGGGAGTGGTTATGTTTGCAAATTTCCATGAAGCCATTTGGGAGACTGTTTGCAGGTCTACAGGAAATTAAAATATTAATTTACACCAGACAATTAAGAGAAAAGTGAAGGTACATCAAGCAGTGTAATGTCATCTTGAAGTGCTGACATTCTGGTGACTAATGAGAGATATAAAATTACTGGCAAGCAAGCAACTACTCAAAAACATCTGGAAGCCAGGAGCCAAGGTTATGATGGAGTCCGCATGGAAACATCTCATTAAAACTGTAAGAACAGAAGAAACGCAAACACCACATAAACTTAAAATCACTTCGGTACAAGTCAAAGGGCCACCAGGACACAAATGGTTATCCACAGAATCAGTGTTTCTAAATACAAAGACGAGAAGCTTGCACTGATCTCACTGCTCCATAGAACTTACACATTCATTGTCCTCAGGCTTGTAAAAAAACAGTCGTTGGTGTGATAAACACAGAAACTGGGAAGATTGAGTGGGAATGCTGTAGAGAAATCCAATCCCAAGTTGTCTGCCCAAGGTTAAGTTCAGTTTTTCTCTAGTGCTTGATGAGTCAAGTTGGAAATTTTTTCAAGACAGTGGTTCTCAAAGTGTGGTCCCCAGGCCAACAGCATGAGTGCCCCCTAGAACTTGTTAGGGATGCAGATTTCCAGACCTGCTGCATCAGAAAGTCTGGGCCTGGCAACCTGTGTTTTAGCCAGCGCTCTGGGTGATTCTGATGTGCACTGCTATTCTAAAGTCAGGAGACACTAGACAACCATTACTTATACCTTCAGGAGAGGAAATGGCAGTACAAACAATTCCTGGTGGCTGAGGAGGCTGGAAGGACCATTCCCGGGGGGGATTCACCAGTAGTCAGCTGCAGTTCTGTCGCTAAGATGGGCAGCCAGTCTCCCCCGCCCCCCCGGAGCCCCCTTGCATTAAGACACAAAGAGAGGAATGTTTTGTATGGCGCTAGTGGTGTGCTAGTGGCTCTTCTTCAGCCAGGAAGCGGTGCCACTGTTGGTAATGAAATCGAGCATTGTTCTCAACTTAGATTCTCTTAGACTATCCCAGGACATGACTTTTTTTCTTTCTGGTCTGTCTTTTCTGAAGTAATAATTGTGGTTTGGAAAGCTATATGGTGTTTTAGTCCAAAACTTCAATTATTAGTTACTTCCACATCCCATACAAACATTACGATACATGTAAATACAGGAAGAGAATCTCACAAACAGTTTTCTAGATTGGTCCACTAGTCAATGAGAGAAACATAGAGTTTTTTTTTTTTTTTTATGAGGCATAGATATAAATCAATTCTTTACCAATTTCATAAATCTTGCCCAATAACAAGCTCGTATTTCCAACAAAAAGTGCTTAAATGTAGCCTCTTGCTTTTTAAAGGCCACACTGAATCTCACTCGGATCACCTAAGTGGCACCCAAATGCATGTTGAGTTCTGGATTTTCCTTCTGCCTGTTTCCTTGTCTGCAAAGTACGCAGGGATATTTAGGTGTTACGGCACACGGTTACTATGGATATGGACCTGATGCCCTCAGTAGCTGGATCTTTAAACAATTTTGTGGAACTAAGACTTCCTCTGCAGAGTAAGCATTTGAAAATGGTTATTTATTTTGCATATTCCCAAACTTAGATGCTGACCTACACATTTAGTACTGTGTACTTCCCAGGGAAGCAAGTGGAGAGGCACTGCTGGCTACAGGGCACTTTATTCTGAGCGATGAAGCGGTCATTGGAAAACGTTCCCAATTTGTGCATGTCATTCCAGACGCCGACCGCCACATTTCCCCGCAGAACAGCTGGCCATGCACAATGTTTCCTTTCATTTCCACCTAATTGGCAGGTGTTCTAAGTTACCACTGAAGGCCTGCTTTAAGATTAAAGTTTAGATTTTATTTATACTTGGACACTCAAAATATTGTTATACATGATCTTTCTATATATAAACACTATCCTTTTTTAAAAATCCCATTAGAAAAATCTCCATAACATATGGAGCTGGGACATTAATCATTTTTAACTCATTTTAACTGTGTAATTCCTTGAGACACTCCAGTGTTTGCTCTGCATTTACTGCATGGTGGAGGGGAGATAACATGGCCTTTGAATTCAGGAATAACTCTTTTGCAACCAACTTTGCCCCTTACTGGTTATCTTGGGCAGATTTCTTAACCTCTCTGAGTCTCTATCCTCATCTAAAAAAGTGAGGAAAGCAATACCTGTTTCACAAAGTCACTGTGAAAATAAAATGTGGTGATGTAGGTGAAGGCCTACATGCACAGTGGCACTCAACAAACGTCACCTCCTCCCTGCTGATTGTGACTTTTTTGCTCTTGTTTTCAGCTCCCAACAAAGGCCTGTTTAGTTTGAAGGGGCTGACATGAATGATTTTCCTTTTTAAGAAAATGTTCCTACATCAGCAGTATTGTGATGTATTTGAGGGAAGTCAAAGACATCTATTCTGTAACTGCAGTTGAGGCTGTCTCACTCTTTCAATGGACTCTGTACAAGCCTTCTCCTTAAAACAAGAACAAGAAGCCTTGGGATATTGTTATAAAGAAGTTTACATTGAAAGGTATTTTTGAATTATGTTATCATTTTGTCGCATCTGATTGAAAAGACTTTAACTTGAGCTTTTATGTGTGTTAGCATCAGCCTTGGCCAGCCATTAAATAGCCTAAAAATGGTAAAAGGTGCCTAGTTTTGTACTGATGGAGAAGGCTAGCGAACAGTCTTAGGGGAGAGAGAACAAGGTGGTATACGGAGACAGGCTGGTCAGGAGCGACCGATCCGCCCTCCCTCAGTCTGTGCAAGGAGAAATCTGATGGCGAGTGTGATGTCCTTGGCTGAGCTGTTGGGTCAGGGATTCTTTTACACTTTGTTTTCCAGGTGTTCATGGTGTGCACTTTACGAAAGTATTAGAAAAAGAGTACATCTCAACCTTAGGGCAACATGCTTTTGGCAGTAAATACTGGCAACCAAAAGCCATGTGCAAACTCTTATTCTGCTGAGACGTGTAAACATGTGGTAATAACTGTTTTAACTACAAAGGCTGTGCTGACCCTGGTCTTTCAGAGACCTTGGGGAAAGGCAGACACTGAGACACCAGGAGAGTGTGAGGGACGCACTGGCCAGGCTGCCCCTCTCTAGTCAGGGTGCCTACTTCTCTCCCTTCTTGCCCACCCCTGGGAGGATTCAATGGACTGCACTGTGGCCTGAAGTCCTGTTCATCAGAGACGATTTGTATTAAGCAGTGCCCTTCCGGAAGACTGCAAATACCTCTGGGAAGGACTGCTGCGACAGTGAATTTTCTGGTTGAACTCTGACTAGATGCAGAGCACAGAGTACTCTGGGAATGCGGGTGGGCTGAAGACCAGGGTGGGTCGGGGGCTGTAGGAAAGGTGGTGGGAAGGCACGAAAACCCTCTTATAGAACTCTAGGTAAGAGCTATGTGTGTTCTCTCGTCTTTTTGCTCTTGGTACCCACAGTCAGGTCAGCGCCAGAGCAGTGTTTGGAAAGAGTCTGGGGTACTCTTATTTTCATAAACGAGCCTGGGATCCCAGAATAGAGAATAGGTGGGCAAATGAATTCTGATTTCTAAATAATTAGCAAACATACTCTGGGACTGGACATTCATAAATTGAGCCTGGCTTCCTTCGAAGTTTTATACTTTATAAAATGTTGCTATATATAAACATTCTGTAATTACTGGAACTTAATACTCTACAGAAGCTTTTCCCTCCAGTAAACTTTGTAGTACTCACAGGTTCACAAGGAGAACTGCACTTGAGAGAAGCCATAAAATCCCCCCAAAACGAACACCTATGTTGCACTGCTTTTGTTAAAAAAAAAAAAAAAAAAAAGCGCCTACCTGACTTACAAGATATAAAAAGTCAAAAGCACACAGTTCATTGCTATCCCAACAATTCATTGCTTGTTACGATCAAATAGTTGATCTGTTTCGAAACTCAAGTTATTATCTAATGAGTAAAAACTGAAAGCAAGAGCGTTTTATGGAACCGAAAAAAATGTCTTCTGGATTCTGTGGTGACCTTTATTTGGGTGGCATACTGAAAGATAAAGTTCCTTCTTTTAGGTTGCCTAAGTCAATCAGCTCAGTCTTCCTATTAAGCTTGCACATAAGTTCACCTGTTTCTTAAGGAAGACAAAGTTTACAAATACCAGCACTAAGCACAGTTGTCAACTTCAAATCCTTACTTCAATATGAAAGGGTTGATACTCTGTTTTTAAAAGATGACTTATTCAATTATGAATGTATTTTTACAGGCTGGGAAATTATAATGTATGTCACAGCAACTAACTATAGAATATATATGAATGATCTTGACTGAGGAGTTTTAATCATTACTATTATTATTATTTAAGAAATATTAAATATACTGTACATAGTAAGATAAAGGTTCCAGATTAATTTTTCTAGCAAAATTTAAGAAAAGAAATATCCACTTAAAATATTAGCCTGAATAAACGGACTTCCGACATGGGGTATACAGACTTCCCGGAGAGCACAGATAATTTAAACTGAAACCTTCATTTCCTAGACTTCATTCTGTGTCTCCTTCTCCTTTAATTTTCTTCCAAGACGAGAGCTTGTGTGACAGACACCATAATTTCCCATGGTTGTTGTGTAATACTTGAAGATTAAAATGATTTCATTATAATCCCCCTTCCCACCCCATCCAGCTGTCTCCCTGCCCTACATTCCCTGTCTCCTTCCCTGAGAAGTCTGCTCACTGAATGGAGAACTCACTTCCTTTCCTCCGAGGGTGTGGCTATCAAATGAGTTGCATTTCAATGTTTTGTTTTCTTAAAAACCAAATGTTAAACCTTATGTTCCGATAACTGTGGAGCATAGAAATATCTGTAAAACAAGGGACTAAGGCACCATTTTTTCTTTCCCTTTTCTTTTTAGCCTTAAAAGCAAAAGCAGAGACTATTGGGACTGCCAGGGTAGCTGGTTAGTCTTCCGTCTCTTGGCAACATCTGTGTCAGCAAATATCAGTGGGTACCATGTGTCAAAGGCCGCCAGGACGTAGACCGGACATTCTGCCAGGAAAGAATTTTCTTCCATTACGAATAGAGAAACAAAGGCACAACAGTACCTTAAACGAGGAAGTTGGTGAGTGCCAACCAGAAAATCTTGACAGCCTAGGACAATTTTTAGATGTTTTGGAATATTTTACAGAGAAAATCACCCTTTTCTCAATTATGACATCCAAGAACATGTCTCTCTAGCTGTTTTCTTCCCCACCAAATATACAATCATGATATAAATCTTTCTCTAATGAATAATGTTTGGTACTTGATGTCTGACTGTTTATATATCAGCTTGACTTACCAGCATATATTTTCTTAGCAATTGCATTTTAAAAAAAAAGGATCAATGCAAAGTTTTCAGAGGAGTGGTCCTTGAAAGTGACCCATTTGGCAATAACATGGCAGGTAAAAGCATTGGGAAATAAACTTCAAGGTTTAGAAATGTGTCAGGGAACGGAGGGAGACTCTTCTGAAATAATGTGCAAAATCAGAGTATACTTGGTGTCATCTAGATGCAGTCTTTAGTGTCCAGAATGGCCCCTAATGCTGATTAGTTAGGGAGCAGCTGACTGTTCTCCGAGACACTGGTGTCAGCGGGGCTGGTGGTGGGGAAGATGCTAACCCTCGCTCCTGAATGTCTTCGCTGTGAGTCATCTACACGATGATGTCATAGACACGGCCCACTCGGCCGAGCCACTCTCTCACAGCCTGGCGCACTCTGATGTCAGTCACGTGGCAGGTCAGCTGGCTGATGCACGGGAACACTGCGGGCTGGAGGGCTGTGAAGGTCGGGTCTGGGAGGGTCTGAATCTGATTGAGGACGGTTAGCACCATGTTGGTCCATGCCTAAGAGAAGGGATTGAAGAGAATTGTGAGCTGGCTCCAGTGGGTTCGTTTGAACTCTCAGGTGTGGCTTAGCCCTGCCAATTTGCAAATGAGTTTTCTCAGGCTTTTAGTCTGTAATAAATTAGTCTTTACTGATAACTTGTCATTTTAACTTCATATTACAGAGACTTGTCTAACATGACGAATACTGTATTTTCAGCTTTCACAAACTACAAAAATCTTATTTACTCTTCAGTTTTAAAAACTCTCCTGCTTTTTCATGAGATTTCCATAAGACATACAATACTTCTAATCAGCAGCCACTATAGTAATGCCTAGAAAACTTGAAATAGCCTACTTTAATTCATGATAACTTTTAAAATCATGAGCAAATCTCCAAGACATGAAAAACAATTATTAAGATACACTATTTGTCAGGAAGGTCATCTGTTAAAGAATAATCACATCACAGCTTGACTGGACTTCTGCAAACCTGGTCCATGATTGTTGTGAATTCTGAATTATGAAGCTGAGTTCTATGTTCAAGATACTTGAGAGGAAAATAATGCATCTTGCAAGAAATTCCGACTATTTCTAAATTTATATTCATTCTAAGGATGCGTGTCTGTACAGGTTCATGGAATCCAAGGGCTCAGGACCGTTTAACTCATTGTGCCTGTGGCAGGAGCCCACACTTTAAGGGAAACATCAGATGCTTTTTAAAGGGCCCGCTCTGATTCCAGATTCCTCTATTTTTTCCCATCTCACTATTCTTAAACCGAACAAAACAGTACCAACACTGTTTTCTTCTCAAGCTCATTTTTGATATACGATGGAATTACAAATATTGACTATATGAAGGAACAGGAATACTCACAGCCCTCTGAAGAATGAGAATTTTTATGTGCTCTGGATGGGTTTGCAAAACTTGAGATGAAAACAATTCATTTGTATAACAATCTAATACTATGCACTTTGCCATTCCCCTTTTTACAATTCTTCACAACAAGAGAATTTTCTTCAAAGCATCTTCAAGTGATAAACTCAGGGCTCTATGCCAGTTAAAGCACATCCATTTTATAAGAATAAGTTTCATCTTATTTCTCAATATCTACTGTAACCCATGAAAACAATTCCTGAAATTATCTAATAATAAAATGCCTGTTCCCCACTGACGGACTGATACAGACAGCACCACACCTTAGTCTCAGGCAACCCTCTGACTTGGGACGGCCCGCAGGGACTCACCTGGATCTGGGCCTCGGCGTCTCTCACGGAGACACTCAGGGAGCTCCCCGTGGAGCCCGAGCGGGGCCTCTTCTCCTGTCGCAGCAGCTCAGGGCCTGCACTGAAGGAATGCCGCATCTGCCCTTGGTCTATCAAGTGCTGGGGACGCTGAAGCAGCGGGGATCCTTGGCCCCTCGGACCCAGGGGCTCTCCCTTCTTCTCCACTTTGACCTCTTTGGGGAACGTGGGCAGGTTATGCTGCTGTTTCCTCTTTTTGTATTCTGTCATCAGCTTTGAAATGGTTTTGTCAGCCGCCATGGTGTAGATTTTGTTACCGGCATTCTCCCACCACTCCTTCTTCCTGCTGGGGTCCTTCTTCTCCACCTTGGGGCTCGGGGGCAGCATCAGTGTTTCCCCGCTGCCCACCCGCAGGCTCAGGGACTCGCCAAGGTGATCCCGTGTCTGGCTCCGGTCATCCTCGGAAGGTGTATCTTTCCCCGAGAACCCCCCTGTGGACGGGGTGGATGACTCGGACTGGAAGGAGGGAAGGATAAAGAAAGGGTCGCTCTTGAAGATGGGCGCTTCCTCCATGCTGTTTTCCAGGTCCAAGTGCATCTGGATGTAGTTGTTGCACAGCTCCATGCACAGCTTGTGAAGCCTCTTGACCAGCCACACCCAGTCTGCGTTGCTGATGGGCTGCACACTCAAAGACGGCATCCGAGCCCTCCACTGCCTCTTCTCCTTGCCTCTCGGGGGGCTCACCTGGGCAGTCTCCTCAAAAATGTCTTCATCTTCTGACGAACACTGCTGCGACGAATCTGTGCTTCTCTCATCGTCCTCGAAAAGGATTTTCTTCACCTGCTCGGCCGTGATGGTTTCCTGATTGGTGAGAACGGCACAGACGAGCGCGTGGAAGTAGATGTTGAAACTCATTGCCGACTGGCGGTAGAGGTTGGCGGCCCCTCCAATGCCGGACACTTTTTTCAGCAGGCACTTCAACCCGGGGCTGGTGTCAAACTCTCTGGCTGTCCTGTAGGAGTCCAGCAGCAGGTCAAATATGACGGCCAGGTTCTGCATGGAGATGTACCTGAGGAAGCCGGCCAGCTTGGTTTCTGGCACTGGGATAGTCTTCTCCTCTCCGGGGGAGGGGCCTTTGACAAACTCCTCTAACAAGATATCATATAAGTTCTGGAGTAACACTTGATGAGACAGTAAGCTCACCACAATCTCCCTGAAAGAAACACTTCAAATGAAAAGGAAGGAATTGATTAGTAGCCTTCCGCCTTATAGGAGATATTTTAAAAGTGTTATACCACTCACAATGACATACGCAAAATTACAAATGGAATTACTTGTATTTGAATGCCTTCCTTATAAAGGGCATTACCTAATAACCATTTAAATAATAATAAATGGAATTCCTGACACTTTTTAAAGTCTAGGAGCTATAGAATTGTTACAAAACTGATTAACAATTATCGATAAGCCTTAGGAAAATAAGAGTTTTATAACTGTTTTATATAAGCACAATTTTGGGGTAGGATACATTTTACCTCCTCTTATAGTAGTTATGAGTAATAAATTAACATATCAAATCAGAAAGTAACTATTTCTGTTGAGCTTTATTAATTTTAACTGGATTTTTTTCTTGAACCTGAAGTTTTTAGCAATCTTACTGAAGTCTAGCTTTCTAAGGGCCAAAATCATTTACCAGGATGAACTGTTTCAGGGGTTTCCAAACTTTTGGTGTCCCTGGGCCACACCAGAAGAAGAAGAGTTGTCTTTGGCCACACATTAAATACACAAACACGAACGAAAACAAAAAAAAATCTCATAATGTTTTAAGTACATTTACGATTTTGTGTTGGGCTGCATTCATAGCCCTCCTGGGCCGCAGGTTGGACACCCCTGCATGCATCAGGGTCTGGCACAAATAATGCCCCCTTTTTTAATGACAAAATCTTTTATTACGAAATCATAAGCATGTAATTCTGTAACATAACAATATCACACTCAAGCATGTCATACGACATATTAGGTGAAATGTTCAAATTGAGGTCCCTCCCGCGCAAGACATTCACAAACCCTACCAACCACTCAAGCAGGTGTTACTTCTGCCGGCCCCTGTCTGTAATAGGTTTGGTGCTTCCAGCATGTGACATGAAGGAGAGCCAAACATTTTTGTTCTATTTCTGTGAAAAATACCACTGGCATTCTAATAGGGATTGCACTGAATCTGCAGATTGCTTTACATAATGTGAACATGTTTATTTCTCCAACCTGAGAACATGGAGTATCTTTCTATTTCTTTGGGTCTTCTTCAGTTTTTTTCAATACTGTCTTACAGTTTTCAGTGTACAGGTCTTTTACCTCCTTTGCTAAGTTTATTCCTAGGTATTGTATTCTTTTTGCTGCTATTGTAAATGGGGTTGTTTATTTCATTTCTTTCTGATAGTTCTTTATTAGTATGTAAAGACACAACACATTTCTGTATATTGATTTCGTATCCTGCAATTTCATTGCATTTGTTTATTATTTTTTGTTTTTTTGATGGCGTCCTTAAGGTTTTCTGTATATAAAATCATGTTGTCTGCAAATAGTGACAGTTTTATTTTTTTTCTTTCTAATTTAGGTGCCTTTTATTTCTTTTACTTGCCTGATTGCTGTGGCTAGGACTCCCAGTACCATGTTGAATAGTGTGGCGGGAGTGGGCATCCTTGTCTTCCTCCTGTTCTCAGAGCAAAAGCTTTTAGTTTTGCACCATTGAGTATGATGTTAGCTGTGGATTTGTTATATACAGACTTTATTATGTTGAGGTACTTTCCTTCTACACCCATTTTATTGAGGGTTTTTATAAATGGATGTTGTATCATGTGAAGGTACTTTTTCTGGATCTTTTGAACAGATGACTTTTTCCTTCATCCTGCTAATGTGGTGTGTCACATTGATTCGCGGATGTTCAGCCTTTCTCGCACATCCCTGAAATGAATCCTGCTTGAGGGTAGTATATAATCCTTTTAGCATATTGTTGTATTTGATTTGTGTCCTTACCTGGTTTTGGTGTCAGGGTGACGTTGGCCTCATAAAATGAGGTAGGAAGCATTCCCTCCTCTAATTTTTTGGATGAGTTTGGGAAGAATATGTATTAAATCTTCTTTGAAAGTTTGGTAGAATTCACCGGTGAAGCCATCTGGTCCTAGACTTTTGTTTTTGGGGAAACTTTGATCACTGTTTCAGTTTCCTTACTAGTGATCAGTTTATTCAGATTTCTTATTCTTTCATGACTCACTCTAGGAAGTCTGTATGATTCTCACAATTTATCCATTTCTTCTAGGTTATCCACTTTGGTGGCATATTGCCTCTCATAGTATTCTTTTACGATTCTTTGTATTTTTGTGACATTGTTGTAACTTCTCCTCTCTCCTTGCTGATTTTGAGTCTTCTCTTCCCTCGTGAGTCTAGCTAAAGGTTTGTCAATTTTGCTTATCTTTTCAAAAAGCCAGCTCTTAGTTTCATTAATGTTTTCTATTGTTTTTAGTCTCTCATTTATTTCTGCAGATATTATTTCCTTCCTTCTACAGATTTTGGGCTTCCTTTATTCTTCTTTTTCCACTTATTTAAGGTAGAGTGTTAGATTGTTGGAGGATTTTCTTGTGTCTTGACATAGTCCTGTATTGCCATAAACTGCCTTCTTAGTACCACTTTTGCTGCGTCCCAAAGATTTTGATATGCTGTATTTTCATTTGTCTCTATGTATCTTTTGCTTTCTTTTATTTCTCCACTGATCTAACAGTTGCTCAGTAGCATGTGGTTTAATATCCAAATACTTGTGATTTTTCCAGTTTTCTTATTGTAGTTGATTTCAAGTTTTGTATCCTGGTCTAAAGAGATGCTTGAGAGAATTTTAATCTTTTTAAATTTGTGGTCTGGATGACCTGTCCACTGGTGTGTTAAAGTCTCCTACTATTGGGTTGGCCAAAAAGCCCATTACATTTTTTCTGTATGATGGTTCTAGTAGTACTTAGCTGTCTTTAACTTCATTTGAAACAATTTAGTTAGATTTTATTGTGAGAGCATTAAAAAAAAACTTACCAAAATTGGTGAATTATTGTGCAGCCATTTTAATATTGAAGATTGGAAGAAACTATGCAACATTTTGGGCATATTATGCTTTATTATTTCGAGAAAGGTAAAAACATAACTGAAATGCAAAAAGATTTGTGCAGCATATGAAGAAGGTGTTGTGACTGATCGAACATTAGAAGTGGTTTGCAAAGTTTCTTGGTACTATTGACATTTTGGCCAAATAACTCTTTGCTGTGGGGCTGTCTTGTGCACTGGAAGATGTTTAGCAGCACCCCTGGCCTCTACCCACCAAAGCCAATAGCAGGAGATAGCCGACACACTCAAATATCCAAGTCAATAAAGTTATTGGTGAAAATGAAAAATGTGTCTTTTATTTTATGGAAAAAACTAAATGGACTTTTTGGCCAACCCAATAGTTGGGTCTTGTTTTACAGACCATGCCACTCTACTCCATGCCTTTTGATTGGTAAATTCATTCCATTACATTTAGGATGTTTATTGATATACTAGGACTTACTACTGCAATTTTATCTTGTGTTTTTGATTGCTCTGTATCTCCAATGTTTTTCTCTTGTGTTTCTGTCTGCTATTGTAGTTTAGTGGTTTTCTATGCTGACTTTCTGTTTCTTCTCTTTTATACGTTTCATATGTCAGTTCTGTGATTACCATGAAGTTTGTATAAAATATACCATAGATAAAATAGTCCTTTTTCTTCTCATAGCGGGTTCCCTTCATCTGCCTCTGCAAGTTCCCTCCTTTACTCCTCCCCTTGCATGCTTTTGCTGCCACAAACTATGCCTTTTCATGTTGTGCGTTCATCACCAAGCTGAAGGAACTCTAATTATTTTTCATGCTTTTTCCTCTTTAACTTTTGTATTATAATTAAGTGTTTAACACCCTATCTGAACTAGAGGGGCAGTTTTCTGCTTCTCTCTGTCACCTTACTCAAAGTTTTGTGTGCTGCTGTCTTTCTGTTTCAGGTAGAAGAGCTTCTCCCAGCATTGCTTGTAAGGTGGGCTCTGTACTGCCCAATGCCCTCAGCTTTTGTTGGTCTGGGAGAGCCTTTATTTCTCGTCGGATTTGAAGGTTAACTTTGCTGGATAGAGCATACTTGGCTGGTGGTTTCTGTCTTTCAACATTTTGAATATATCATTCATTCTCTCCTTGCTTGTAAAGTTTCTGCTGAGAAATCTAATGATAGGCAGACGGGTTTCTTTTGTAGGTTACTGTGTTTTTCCTCCTGGCTGCCTTGGGAATTCTCTTTATCACTGACTTTTGACAGTTTTAATATAAAATATGTCTTACAGCTCTGGTTTGTGTGGCTCAGGGGATTGAGTGCCCACCTGTGAACTGAAGGGTGACAGTTCGATTCCCAGTCAGGGCACATGCCTGGGCTGCTGGCCAGGTCCCAGGTAGGCAGTGCATACGAGGCAACCACACATTGATGTTTCTCTCCCTCTCTTTTTCTCTCCTTTCCCCTCTCTCTAAAAATAAATAAAATCTTAAAAAAATAAAATATGTCTTAGAGAAGGTCTTTTTGCTTTGGAAGTTATCATTTTCTAAAGGGCTTTTTTATTAGCTTCTTGCTCTTGTATGTTCTTTAAATAAGCTCTCTTCCTCTCCTATAATTCTAGGACGCCTGTTATCCTTATGCTTTTCTTTCTAACGGAGTCAGGTAGTTCTTACACAGTTGTTTCATTTTGAAAAAACCTTACTTTTCTTTCCTTTTCCACCTGAATCATTTCTAGATTTTGGTCTTTGAGCTTGCTAATTCTCTTCCACATGGTCACATTCTTCATCTTATTTATGGAGTTCTTCAGCTCCAGAATTTGTTTCTTTTTCAGAGTATCAATTTCTTTCATAAACTACTCCTTCTCTTCATTAATTTTATTCCTGAGCTCACTGAACTGACTATTTTAAATTCTCTATCATTTAGGTCACACTCTTCCATGACTTCGGTTCCTGGAGACTTGGTATTTTCTTTTTGGGCTACCTGTGCGACCTGGGTTGTTGCTCTGTAGGTGCATTAGAAGCAGTGGACATCTTTCTTACTGAGGTGCTTTTTGGTTTTAACAAGTCAGCAGGTTGCACGGTTGTTTTGGGAACCATCATCTGGGTGACCGGGGTGATGGGTGCCCTCACTGTGCTCGGGTCACCGGGGTCTCTGGGCACCACCGTGATGAGGGGACAAGGCAGGCTGGGGGAACAGGGGGTTATCAAGCCCATTTGGTGTCTGCCTCTTTCCCTGGGGCTAGTGGCGCTGCTGTGCTATAGCCAGGAGATCCTAGATGTGTCTTCTCTGCGGCTACTGGTCTCTCTGGAGCTGCGAGCACCACAGTGGGGAAGGGAGCTGGATTCTCAGATGCTGACCCTCTTGCCCTCTGCCACGTTGTGGGAGGGCTGCACCCTATCTCCTCCACCATGTTTGCTGGGGCAGTGGGCTCAGCTGCAGCAGCCAGGTCTGCAGGGCCGTCTCGGTCTGTCCCCCTGATCTGCCTCCTCTAATCATTCCAACCCGTCCACTTTCAGAGGTACTGACGTGTGGCTCTCTGTGGCATCCTCGCTGCTGAGTAGAGGAGCCTTTGAGTTATAGATGTCCGACCAGTTGAGATTGGAAAAGAGACACAAAGGGGTGGTGTCACTCTATCATCATGGACATCCCTGAAAAAGTTCTTTTTTAACCAACAGAAAAGAACAAAAATCCTTCCCTACATTTAAAGACTCACCTTGTTCCTCATCAGCGGTTCACTGGGGGGAAAACAGTATGCTCGGCACAAATGGAATGAGGAAGCAGCGAAGAATCGTTATTCATAGCCTGAGGGCCTTTCTAATGTGCCACTGAAGGAACTTTATTATTTTTTGTGTAAGACATACATGAGAACGTTACTATTTTAACCAATTTAAAAAGTACAATTCAGTGGCATTCAGTGGTACAAACACCATGTTGGGTAACTGTTGCCACTCTATTCCTAGCACTTTTTTCATCATCCCAATCAGAACCTCTACTCCCACTAAACACTGACTCTCTCTCCCCACTCCTCAGCTCCTACATAAGTCACTTTTGGTAAGTTACATAAGGTATTAGGGGCCCTGAGTGTGCATTCTTCTGAAGCAGAGGGCTCTCAAAGGTGCCAGGCTGGTCCAGGGCTTCGTGTGCACATCTGTAGGAGCCAAACTAAGAAGGCAAATCCTCCTGTGCCCGTGTATGTCTCCCTCGCTGCGCTGTAAAGTCCTCATGGGCCTGGGAAAAAGTCTGGTGAGAGTAGTGCTATGTCTCACACAAAAACGACACTGGTTGTCTGCGCAGGCGCCTGAACAGACCACCGCCTGGAAGGAGCGCTGTCCTTGAGAAATGGCTCCGACATGTCATCGTCATCCCCACTGCCCTGGCAGCCCGGATCCCTGATGTAGGAAGCACAGCCAGAGGGGTGAGTTCGATCAGTCTTCTGAAGGAATAACCACCGGAGCCCACAGGATATTTTCTGGTACCGTCCCTGAGAAATGGAAAGCCCTTTGCCAGCAAACATTTAAAAAGAGGGCTGATGCAAGGTCATGTTTGAATAATGGAATATCTCTATCAATCAAGATACTCCCGTTGATGGTTTAGGGTGTAAAATGTCTAACTGTGCATGTGAAAAAGGACAGAAAATCCCCTTACTTTACGTTCAAGCTAAATGATGCAGTAATAAGAAAACAGTGGACAAAGAAGCAATGGTGTGAAGAGATCAAGATTTTAGAAAGATATCCAAAAAGTAAAACAACTGCTTACCGACATGCAATTCTTAAGAAGATCTGAAGCAAACAAAAATCAATAGGTAATTTTTCAATTTGTGGCACCCAGGTGTTTCGACCTTGCTCTCAGCCCACCCTTTATGAGGGGGACTGTGAACGCTGGCACTCACACCTTCCCGTTCTGCTTCTGACACGAAGCGCAAAGGAAAGCCGGCGTTCAGACTGGACGGCTGAGCGTGAGCTGCGTGAGAAGTGGCTGACTTATAAGATAACGGGTTTGGAGTGCACGTGGATTTTTTCCAATAAATATTGTAAATGTATTTTCTCTGTGATTATTTTCTTAATAATACTTCTTTACTTTAGCTCACTTTATTGTAAGAATACATATACAAAATATGTATTAATCATATTATCAGTAAGGCTCTGGTCAATAGTAAGCTATGAGTAGTTTAATTCTGAGGGAGTCAAATGTGGATTTTTGACTGTGTGGGAGGATGGCACCCTAACCCACGTTGCTCAGGGTCCTATAGCTCCGTTCAGATGATGTGAATTGTGCAAAGCTTAGGGTTATCAAGGTCAAGCTGATTTAAAAACAAAACCCAGATTTCTCTTTAAGAGTTGCAGTCTGGGTTTAATTTAGATATATTTTTTTCTCCATGGGAGGTTTTCATATGGACCTCTGAGGATGCAGTCGACTGGCATATACAAACTTTTCTTAGGTCTAACTCACCTTCTCCTGCAGCCGGTGCAGACTCCACCTGCGTCAAACCCCAGAATGTAAAATGCTCAAAGAATGTTTGGGAATGCTCTAGGCACAATGGCCTCTGCTAAAAGATTTCATATTTTTGTGTGTGCTTTACTTTATTTCATTGAGGGGCTAAGTATACATTAAAAATACCAAGTAGCCCTGGCTGGTGTAGCTCAGTGGATTGAGCGCAGGCTGGGAACCACAGGGTCCCGGTTCGATTCCCAGTCAGGGCACATGCCTGGGTTGCAGGCCAGGTCCCTAGTGAAGGCCATGTGAGAGGCAACCATACATTGCTGTTTCTCTCCCTCTCTTTCTCCCTCCCTTCCCCTCTCTCTAAAAATAAATAAATAAAATCTTTAAAAAAAAATAAAAATACCAAGTAAATTGATGAACCGTGTTGATAAATTTTAAATCTTCATGTTTTAAAACCTTTAAGCCAAAAGCATAGAAATATTAGACTATTTTCCTGTTTTATTTATAATGTGAATTCAGTCTATTACTTCTTTCCCCCACTTTTACTTCAAAAAATATTTTCAGCAAGAATAATTGGCTGGAAGGGAGCTAGAAATAAAAAAAAAAGAAAACAGGTAGGAAAAAAATCAAAAGTGTGAAGTAGACCATTGCTTCAAAGATATGAAAAGGAACATACAATACTTGGTACTCAAAACAGAGAAAAATGATCAGCACCTACAAAAATTAGTGACTGGCAGGAGAGGGACTGATGGGGCATAGAATTGGGGAGGGGCACGCGGGATATTGGTAAAGTTCTATTTCTGAAGGTGGGTGACGGGTTCATCATTATTTTAGTTTTCATTTATTCTTTCTAACTTTTGAATTTTCCACATAGTCTTTTGTATGTACCACACACTTCACAAATACAACCATTTCAGTGCAATTTCCAGGTACAATTTTTTAAATCAAACAGTTGTACTAAGCCACTAACTTTTGGAAAAATCACACGCTCTCCCTAAATGGAAACAGTTTTGATTCTGGCTCCACCACTTCCCAGCTGTGTGTCCCTGGAGAAGTGTCTCAGCCTCTCTGAATGCTTCCTCAGAGATAAACGGGAGCGGGCACATCTAGTCACTAGACTTCACACACTGTGCTCAAATTGTCGTCATCATTACGATTTGTTTGTTGGAAGTTTAAACATGGAAAACTTCAGCCATGGCCTTCACCTTCAAGACCAGGGGTTCTTAGGCAGGAGGACTGCAGGCCCATCATTTTCCTGCACTTCACAGACGCTGTGATCTTTCACAATTCAAGGCAAGACCGCCCACCAGCAAAGAAACTACGCCTTGCTTTGTTGTGCTCCTTGCTTTATTGCCATGGTGCTGTGGAGCCGAACCTGCCAGATCCCTGAGGTCTGCCTGTACTGAAGAAGGGCAGGTTTCTTGTGGCAGGGCACAGACCTTCTCCTGTCTCCTGACAGCTATTTTGCTCATGAGAACTTTATGTATTTCTCACTGATACAATATGGATTACGCCTCAAATTACAATTATTTAAAAGAAATACCACATGTATAATGCCATGGACATGCTGAGTTATATCCCTAGCCCAAAGTGCCTTAGATGTGACTACCTTTGGAGAAAGGTCTCTAAAGAAATAATTAGATTGAGAAGAGGTCTTTAGGGTGGACTGTAATCCAGTGTGACTGGTATCCTTATCAAAGAGGAGGTGAGGACACAGACAGGTACAGAGGGAAGACCCTGTGCAGGCAGAGGGAGGAAACACCCATCTAGAAACCCAGAAGAAACAAACCCTGGCCATACCCCACTCTCTACTTCCCAGAACTGGGAGAAACTAAATTCCTGTTGTGTAAGCTGCCCAGTCTATGGTAGTTTTCTGTGGCAGCCCTACAAACGAATACATTTGAAATGTGGGAAACAGGGTTAACAGGCTAGCAATTTCTTATGAAAACCTTTGCTAAATGGCACTGCAAATTTCAGTATTCTTAGAGAAAGCCTGGACTGCAATGAGCAAGAACTGGGAATAAGGACTTTCCTATTTGTAAACACCCTACAGGTAGACGCGTCGCTCTTACCTTTTCTTGGTGTGTCCATTTGGCTTTTCATCAGGAGGCAGTTCAATGATGAGCTGACAGGACTGAGCGTGATCGAAGTTGTTTGGAGTCTTTGGTGAGCACTGGGTGTCCAGCATAAACACCTGTGAGGGTACACCGAGGCACAGCTCAGGGCTCCGCCACCCCCAGCTCGGAGATTAGCCGGATGGCTGAGGCAAGTTGCTTACTCTCTCTACTCATTTTCCCACCTATGGAAATGAGGTTGATAATGGTTTCCTACCTCGTATATTTGTTGAGAATTAAATGAATGATTTATGTATTTTGTAGGCAAAGCACTAGAACAGAAGAGCAAATATTCAATAAATGTTGGCCGCTGACACTAACAATACCACTACTTCTAGCACATGATAATGCATTACACTCCAAACAGCAGGCACTGATGTTTAATATTAACTAAAAGTAAATAAAGAGGGGCTCTGTTTGTAAAATAAATTCTCTGATTGTGACATACAAAAAAATAATAAAAGAAGTTAGTCGGGACTTTGCCCACTGTCTGGAGAGCAGGTGGGCTGCATCACTAGTCCTGGCGGGAGACGTGATGAAGAGTAACCACTTCCTGGGTTCCGACCCAAAAGATTTTGTTGTACGTGATTTAACCTACCTTCACTACTTCCCTTTGAAAATAGGATTATTTTCAAGGAACTTTTTCCTTCCAAATTTTGTAAGAATTATCAGGTTATTGAATATGGGGTTATGTGAAGCGTAAATGCAGGAGGAAGATTTGGGACTGAGGAAGAAAGAGAGATATTAAGAAGTGTCAGATTCGCTGAATGGCCTCTGCTGTTCTCCCCCATTAATGGTCTGTTTCAGAACAGGAGTCCACGGGCATGCTCTCATTCTCACTGTGTGGTGGGGTGTGGTTGGAAGACCGCTGCATGCTCATGGGAACGTTCCTTATCTAGCCAGGTGGATAGCTTCTTTTCAGAGAGAAAGGGAGGACCACTCCTTTCACTTCTCTAGGAATGATTATTATCATTCCTAGCTAGGCATATTATAACTTCTGACACATGCCAGAAGACGACATGGTGAACCTGCATGGATAAGTACATTTTCATTTTACTGATCAGCTACATTCAACTCAGATTTATTAAGACTCTTGTCAATGTTAAGCTCTGCACTCTGACTGGGAGAAGAGAAAAATATCAAATAAGTTTGCCATCCTTAGACATTCATAGTTTAGCAGTAACAATAATATTCAAACAAATACTTATAAATAGTCCAAGCTAGGCATGAAGTGGAAAAAGGACCCAATTTGATCTGGGCTCTGGAGGATGCAACAAACAAGCAATGGGAGGAGGACCATAATGCTGTTGATTGGGTTCTAGTCGTTTCTGGTAAAGAAGGGTTCTGGCAAGAGGTCAGAGGCAGGAGGTGTAGGCCCCCACAGGAATGAAAGACAGCCTGGTGATAGAGGACCTTCAGGAGGGACTCCCAGCAGCATGCCAAGCTTCTAGAGCCCCTGGCATCAAAAGCCCTTACCTGCTGAGCCATGGCTCGGATGCGCCAGTACTCGGCCTCGGCACTGGGGGAGGAGGAGGGGGCCGCCACCCTCACCTGGCAGCCTTCCCCACTGAAGCCCTCGGTGCCACTGTGGAAGCAGCCCAGCAGATCCTGGGGAGAAACAGCAGTTGTTCACTGGGTGCGTCTCGGTTCATGGCTCTTGGCTCTGTCTCGAGTCTGACAGTGTCACAGTGTCTGGGACAAAAGTACTGACCCCACTGCTGCTTTCTCACCCTCTGCAAGATTTCAAGTGACACCACCTGCTAGGAGGAGCAAGGCGGAATCCGGGCGGCTGACCTGCCGGGGCACCGGGGAGCTGAGGAGGACTGGACCCTGCTCGGGGGCTCTCCGAGCACTTTACCTTCACAGGCTTCAGTGTGGCGGAGAACGCGTCCTGCAGGGCGCAGCAGGCCAGCCGCCACATCTCTTCCGTGAACACAGGGCCTGCCGTCACAAGGACGTACCTGCCGAAAGAAACTAGAAGTCTGAAAGCCATACATTTTACTGCCACAGACAGACCCTTACAGTCGCATACACACATTTATTCCACACTTTCCTTACAAGTCTTGCTGTCTCTCATCACTCTTGCCTCTGGGCCATCTGGTTTTTCATTGTCATACTACTACTTCCTAAACCATTTTCATGGAAACATGTCAACAGGTCAATGTTTAGACTTAGGTTTGCATGCAAGACTGTATGTATTCTGTATTAATTTTTCCATTCTAGCCCCGTTGTCCACAACTCCTCTACAAATAACAAACCCAACAATAAAACCCTTCTGTCACTTGTAATTCTTATCTCCATGTACTTGTGCTGTTCTCCTGCTTGTAAAGTCCCCACTTGTCAAAAAGCTTACCTTGGGAGATCTGATTGAGTGTCATTGCTACAAAAAGCCCCGAGGACCACCCTACTCCACTCCTGTCCTATCTTGGCATTCACAGCTGCTCCCAACTGTTGTGCCTTTTCACGTGACTCTCCCCGTTATGGCCTTTAGAATAGGCTGTCTGCTCCCTGAGAGGAGGGACCTCGGCTTCCATCTCTCTCGGTGCTGCCGAGTACCACGTATAATGCCCACACAATGGGTGTGTGGTGACTGAACACCGAAATGAAGATATAAGCGCAGTCATTTTTATAAAAAATAATCTGAAGACTAGATTGTTTCCACAAAAGATCATTTAACTCCCTGGGACTTTATAATAACAACCCCAATTTCACAGAGAGCCAGGAGACCTCCTGCTCACCTGATACAGGAGCAGCCCACTCTGGAGATGGTTTCCGTGGGCTTGGCCACGCAGGCGACCAGCAGCTCGAAGAGGTCCTTCAGCATGGTGTTGATCACGCTCTCATACCTGATGTCTACAGGGGGAAGCAAGGCAGGGGGTCACTCCTCGCTACTCTAAATGAATGGCTGGAAATGGCAACTATAGCAAAAGGAGAAAGTCTGAGTGATTAAAAAAAATACCTGAGTGATAAAATATGTATGTCCATTTCTGCCATATCAAGATGAAATATGTGGTTCACTTTATGTGTTGATGTACATGTTTCAAGGTTAAGTATATAATTTATCTATGTAGACTAGAACAGGATATTATGTAGCCTGAAAACTAGCCGGTAAAAAATGGAAATTCTTATAAAAAGGAGGGAAAATTAAAACATACTTCCTAGACTGCTGATAGTCAAATTAAACTGGATTAAATGCTGTTGGAAAACAAACAAACAAAAACCTCCCTTGTTCTACCATAGTCTAAACCGTTTCTGTCTGGCTTCAGTCTCCACACTATCCCCAGGCTAAAGAAAATGAGACTTCCAAAAATCATATTCCGTTTGCCCTATTCAAGGAATACATCGGTTTTCTTTTCCTCACAGTCCTTGTGATGCCACAGAAGCAAATTTTGGTAGAGCCCTCAAGGGTCCCAGGCTGTGCAAAGCAATGACCTGGTCAAGAATGTCTACCCCTAGGGACGCAGTGATCGCCCACATATGGAAAGACCCCACTTCTCTTCTTTCTCAGTTAGTTTCCTGGTGCCCCTCCCCTCCCCACTCCCAGGCCCCAAATCATTTTACTAAGCTTAGTAGAGACACCATTTCCTATCTTTCCTTTTTGACTCTCACCTGGGGTCCAGTTCTCAGTGATTTAATCTCCCCCCCAAGGGAGCCTCTCACTGCCCCCTTCCGTTACAGTGCTGCATGCCTTCCCCTTCTGTTTGTAACCTCGAGCCAGCAGCGATTTTACTCCTGCTCTCAGAGTTCCAGATCTTCCCACAGCAAGAACCATGAGCTGGAGCCTGTATTTCGCTAATGTTGCTCTGCTGGTACCTGAGTGGTCATGTTTCCCCAGTGTCTGGCTTCAACATACTGTCCACTCCATACTTTCAAATTTTTTTCCCAAGTGCCACAGATATTAAAAGAAACTTCTCTTCACTCCTAACCTAATAATCAACTTCTTGCCCATAATGTCAGCCTTTTTGAAAACACTGCCTCCTCATTTGGGCCCTGCCCCCGAGATGAAGCAGAACGATAGGATACACCCCTTCCTCCACCTCAGGCTGCAGGGGTATCTATTCTTTTTACATTTATTATATAACTGAATTTGCCTCCTTTCTCCTAATGCACAGATATCCTCGACCTTATCAGGTGTTTTACTTTTGACTGCACATGTATTTTAAACATTCTGTTTGATCACGTTTGATGTGTACAGGACACATAGGTACCAATATTTTTTTTGACAACCTACTATTAGAAGGCTAGCATTGACCATGTAATTCTATTTTAATAATTTCCCGGACAAAAATCACACACTGGTGAGCATTAGGGATGTACTAAGTAAGTACTTTTAGACACTGTGGCTGTCTACTAAAGAAATATTCCACGCCAACTCTTGGGCACTACAGGTACCTGAGTGTATGAAGCTTTGAATGTGCTCCACCACCAGCTCACAGGACAGACCAATGGCATGCTTGAAGTTCGCGGAGGCCACATCCCAGTACGAATGGTCTTTATGGCTACGGCGGAGCCAGAGGGACATCACAGGAAGGAGAAGATGAACAACTGCATAGATCCCAAACCCTGGCCCTGGAAGAGAAAAGTCAGCGTCAGAATTGTGATCTCGGCGACTCTCCTGAGATACCAGGGAAGCTCTTGGCTTGTCTCTTGGCAATGCCAACCTCTTTTGAAGGAGTGCCCCGCTCTCTGAGAAGGTGCAAGGAAAAACTATTTACCACTGATTGGGGAATATAGGTTTCCGACAGCATTTTTCTGTTTGTTGCTGCATGATTTTAGTTATCCAGTGCTATAGGAATGCGTTCACACAAATTCGAATAGTGCTAATAAAGCTTAAGTATCTTGATCAACTACTTAGTCAACAGATGTAAACATACAGATACATATATGCATATAAGAAAATATCCTTAAAATGTAAGTATATATTTTTATATGAAACAGAAACGTAGAGTTTTGTTTTTATTACTTTTATGTAAATGGGATAATGTAAATCTTGGTTTACATGCTGATAGTTTGCTCTTAACAGTGTGTGCTAGAGATGATTCCCTGTCAGCAAATTTAGAAACTCCTAATTTTTATTGCCAATACTATTCCATTTTATGTTTACACAACAGTTTATTTAGCCATTCCCTTGTGGTGGACATTTAAGGTGTTTATTTTGCTTTATACACAATGCCACAATGAAAATCTTTGTAAGATAAATTTTTACAATTCTAATTAGAAAAGCATGTAACTTTTTAATGTATGAGACTAGCTATGATGATTTTCCTGAAAAAAATTCCAATATAAACTTTGCAATAGATTTTAAAACAGTATCCATTATCAAGTCTTCATTAGTTTATATTGAATACAAAACCCCTCTTATTACTATAAACTAGTGGTTTCTTTTGCGGTTCTGATTCTGTTAGTGAAAACTAAAATTTCTATAAAAATTCCCTTAATCTTGGGAAAATTTAGATGAGTAAGTGTGTATACTAACCACAATTCAGAACAAGAAATAGCTTTCTAAGAGGTATTCTCTTCCTGTACTATCAGGGTACTAGGTGACCACTAAATGTCTTTTCCCAAATCTACTCACCTGAGACCTTCATACAGTCATGATGTTGCTGGATTAATACTGCATATGGATTTGAGTGGTTTGTTTATGTCGGTAGGAGACACAGTGAGCCCTGCTGGCAGCTCTACGGCCAAGAGCCTGTGAGGTCCAGCCAAAGAAGGAGGTTGTATTTATGGAACAGAGTAAAGCCACTGCTCACGAAGGGGCTGATACCACAGCCTTGGCCTGACTTTTATGGGGCTCCAACACACTCCACTAACTGGCCCCCATTATTTGTAAATGGTCTGGTGGGAAGACTTGTAAATAATCATAGGGCATACCTTAAACATCACTGCAACATAGCCAACAAATATTTATTTGAGCACCTACTGGGCTGTCTAGGGTGCAGCAGTGAAACAGGTAGGCACTTAAAGAAATACCCTCCTGAAAACACTGTATGTATAACACCCGCCCCCAATGACAGACATAGAAATATTCACCAGGTGTTTTGGTAACATCTCTCAACAGCTCGAAGAGTAAGTCCAAGGTTGGCGGTTGGTGCTGCCGTGGACAGTTGGACACAGCTGCTGTTAGCTGCTCCAGCAGGATTATCCAGACTTCTATCAGACCTGGAAAGCAAAAACCAGACTTTCGTGAATTTTGGCGATACATAATACAGAACTATTGCAAGGTCAAGTGTAAAAGAGGTCTGTAAACTGCCACGCGCTGTCCACATGGAGGCATCCCCTGTAAGGCAGCCCTCAGGGCCTATAAATGGACTGACTGTGATTTGCCTGTTTTGACAAAGTCAAAGGGGAAAAACCACTCAAATTTCTTCCTTATTCCCCTGCAGGAAGAAGGTAATACTGTTTGTAATTCTGCATGAAATGATTGTCAGATTTCTTGGGAGTCGATGGCAGCAAAATAACATAATGTCCTTTTAGCTCTATAGCCTTAGTCAATCCTTTAAGAATATTCCCTTATTATGTTATTTTGTTATTACACATAGTGAAAACGCCATTCTAACCGTTTTCATGTGTGCAGTTCAGTGGTATGAATTACATGCAGGGTTGTACCACCCTCATGGATATCCATTTTCAAATCCTTTCATCCCCTCAAACAGAAATTCTCTACAACCATTAAGCAACAGTTCTCCCCTCACTCCAGCCCCTCTGGTAACCTCTAATCTACTTTGTCTCTGTCTGATTTTACGCGTTCTAGATATTTTGTGTGAGTGGAATCGTACAATATTTGGGTTTTTGTATGTCTGGCTTATTTCACTTAGCATACATTTTCAAGGCACATCCACGTTGTAGCACGTTTCTATGGCTATGTGTACATCGCATTCTGTCCATTCACCTGTTGGACACCTGGGTTCATCCTACCTTTTGGTTGATGTGAATAAGACTGCAGTGAACACTGGAGTATGTGTTGAGTCCTTCCTTTCAGTTCTCTTGGGTATAACCCTGAGAGTGGCAGTTCTGTTTAGCTTTCTGGAGAACCACCGAATTGTTTTCCATAAAAGCTGTATCCTTTTACATTCCCATGAAGGTTCCAACTTCTCCACATCCTTGCCAACACTAATTTTCCGGTTTTTTTTAAACTATCACCATCCTAGTAGGTGCGAACTAATACTTCATTGTGCTTTTGATTGACATTTTCTCAATGACTGATGATATTGAACATCTTTTCATGCACTTATAGGCCATCTGTACATTTTTTTGGACAAATATCTGTTCATGTTCCTTGCACACTTAAAATTTTTTTCATTGATTTTAGAGAGAGAGGAGAGGAAGAGAGAGAGAGAAAAATCAATTTGTTGTTCCACTTATTTATGCATTCATTGTTTGATTCTTGTATGTGCCCTGACCAAGGACGGAACCCACCACCTTGGTACATTGGGACAAGCTCTAGCCAACTGAAATACCCAGCCAGGGCCTCCCTGACCATTTTTACAGTGGGCTGTTTATCTCTTTGTTGTTGAGTTTTAGGAATTCTTTATATATTCTGGATATTAAAACTGTACCAGATATATGATTTAAAAATATGATCTCCCGTTCTTCAGGTTGTCTTTTCACTTTCTTGATACCGTCCTTTGACACATAAAAGTTTTTACTTTTGAAGTCTAAGTTACCTGTTTTTTTTCTTTTGCTGCTTGTGCTCATCTATTTTCTTTGCCCTTTCTAAAAAACTTTGCTTCTGCCCCACTTTTTACAAGGGTCATTCATCTGGTTTCTACAAATTAATTTAAATTTACCTGCCCCCAGGGCGGGTTGCAATTCTGGCGCCCCCTCAGTCCTGTCTACACACAGATCGCTGGGTGTACTGCTCACAGGCGGGGAGATGATGCTCACAGCATCGGCCGGCTCATCGGCCCCGAGCAGCACCCCGCTCTGTGCACACTCTCCCCTTTCTTCTAAGAGTTTCATTTTCAAAATGACAAAACAACATACCAACTTTTAGTGCTCTTCATTACTGGGTGAGGGGGAAAGCATGAAATTCTCTTTATTAGATCCAAATAGTTTCAATTTAGCCATTTATGCAAGCACTTATATGAGCCAATGTTTCGGCACATCATCGTCTTTGGAAATATCTGAAACTATAGCTCAGAAAGCTGTGCAGAAAAAGGACTCAATTTCCCTAGCTTCACACAGAAGGATGACAGTAATATAAGAAATAGCCCACACTACAGTTTAATTTTAATTCTAATTTTCCTGAAAAATAAAATTGTATCAGAAGACTGCATTTAAAAATATTTCCATAAAAAACTACTTCCCCAATATTAAAAGTCCCCATTAACAGGGGCAAAACCAAAGTCATGGACTATAAATATAATAAAACTAGGTGATAAGAAATTCTTATGAACCTTAAAATACAGGGTTGGACAAAAGAAGACTTACAGTTGTGAATATGTTAATCACAGAGGTTATTTTTATGTAATTATTTAGGAAATGCTGTATTATTTGAACAGCCATATGAACAACTGGAAGCCTACGTTTGCCCCACCCTGTATAAGCAGGCATGGACAAGCTAATTCACAGAAAATTCAGGGGACAGAAAATCAGGCTACATGCCACCATAAAGGGGGGGGCACCAATAAAATCCAAATGGATAACTCTACAGGACAAAGTGCCTCACTTCTTCAACAAATAAATTGCAAAGGAGTTAAAAAGAGTTGGAAAGGAAAATCTATAGATTGAAAAGAATTTAAGAGACCTATCACCCAAACATATAGTGTGGATCTTACATGAATCCTGACATATATAAGAAAATTGGAAAATTTAACATAATAGATATTTGATGTTATTAAAGAGTTATTGTTAATTTTTAGGTGTGATAATAACATGGTCGTTTGTCACCTTTAAGGAATACATACTAATAATGTCTGACATACAGAGGGCCCAAAGATATGAAAAATGCTCAACATCACTAGCCGTTAGAGTGATGCAAATTAAAACCACAATATCACCTCACACCTGTCAGAATGACCATCATTAACAAATCAACAAACAAGTGCTGCAGAAGATGTGGGGAAAAGGGAACCCTAGTGCACTGTTGGTGGGAATGCAGACTGGTGCAGCCACTGTGGAAAACAGTATAGAAATTTCTCAAAAAATTAAAAATGGAACTACCTTTTGACCCACCAATTCCACTGCTGGGAATATACCCCAAGAATCCCAAAACACCAATTCAAGAGAACTTATGCACCCCTGTGTTCACAGCAGCACTATTTATAATAGCCAAGTGCTGGAAACAGCCTAAGCGCCCATCAGTAGATGAGTGGATAAAAAAACTGTGGTACATTTACACAACAAAATACTATATGTACAGCAGAAAAAAAGAAGGAACGCCTACATTTTGTGACAGCACGGATGGCACTGGAGACTATTATGCTAAGTGAAATAAGCCAGTCAGTGAAAGACAAATACCATATGATCTCACTTATAAGAGGAATGTAATGAACAAAATAGACTAATGAGCAAAATAAAACCAGACACATAGAATCGTGGAATAGACTGATAGCAATAAGAGGGGAGGAGGGAGGTAGAGACTGTTTGAAAGAGGGTGAAGGGATTAGTCAAATAACATGTATGAAGGACTCAGGGGCATGGACAAAGGTGTAGGGACTGGCTGTGGACATAGGAGGTGGGCTGGGTGTAGGGCAGTAGGAGGGGAGAAGGATTGGGACAACTGTAACAGCATAAGCAATAATAAAAAATAAAAATAAAAACAAAAATAAAAAAATAGACTTCCACCAAGATGGCAGCGTAGGTGGTCGCACTCGCTGCCCGCACATCCAGAATGTCCATACAACTAATGCAGTAGCAAAAATTTAAACAACCAGAACGGACAGAATCGAACTGAAGGGAAGTCCGACACCCAGGAGGTAGGAGAAGACAAACATCCAGGCCGGTGAGCGGGGCAGAAACGGGCGGAGGAGGC
>PVJI01017458.1:0-35618 GCA_004026765.1 Micronycteris hirsuta
TTTTTCAAAAATGAAATAAAGTTTTTGACCAAAACTTAAGTGTTATATTTAGGGAGAAAGTAAAAGAATGGTTTTTAATAAAAGCCCTACATTTGATTTCTATATTTCTTAAATTAGAATTCAACTTATGTCAATAATGAGTTGGTTTAATGTGAATAAAATTTAAGATGATTCCTACTGGGTGACAGAATTGACAATTAAGTATTTGAATTATTAGAGCATTGATTCATTGATCCATTCCTTTGTTTGTTAGTTTGTGTTTGGTACAAAGATAGAAGATTGAGTCTTTGTGTTTCAAGGAATATATAGAGGGGTGAACAGAAGTAGATTTATAGCTATGAGTAAGCAAAACACAGAGTTGATTCTTATGATTTATTATTTAATACTGTATTATATTATTAACCTATTATTATTAACCATCCCTGTAGGTTAGCGAAAAACCTGAATAGCAAATGTGAGAGAGAAAGAGAGGGAAAGAGTGGAGGGGGAGCACAGGGGGAGGAGAGGAAAGGACAGGAAAGGAGAGAGGCAGAAAAAAAATTAAAGGAAAGCTGTCAGATGCAGGAACAGATATAATAAATCCTTAGCAAGCATAAATGGCTTTAAATTGCCCTCTTAAAAAACAAAGTCTGCTGGAGCAGATTCAAAACAAAATCCCAAGCTATGCTACATTTACAAAACAAGTATAAAACTAAATGGCACAGGAACACTAAAAATAAAAGACTGAGCAACAATACATCAATAAATTCAAACTAAAGCAAGTGCAAGGAGCAATTTTGTTATTGGAAATCAGTGTGGTTTTTTGAAAACAAATTGGTTCTATATAAATGACATGAAAGTATTCATTGTATTTTTAATTGAGAGTTTGACCCATCAAAATTTATTTTTCTTACTAAAAAGTCATGTATTTGCATGATATAAGTAGGGAAGTTACAGAAAAACTCAAAAAAAGCAAAGATCACAAAATACCTTTTACTGGCAGGAAGCAGTAACAAACAGTTGTACAGTGCTAGGGCATTATTTGGATAACATGTGAGAACTAGTTTTATAGCTAGTTTTATGCAGTGTCTAATATTTGGTCACATGAAGTTTTAATTAGAAATAATGTGTTTTTAAATTTTTCCCATGTAATTAATTTACTTCCCACAGCATAATTTTTAATATGTCTAAAGTTTTATCCCAAGGACATAGTATAATTAATCTCAATAATAGACATCTATATATTTTCTAATTTGTCACTTTTATCAAAAATACTGCAATAATCATCATTCTAGGTATATTTTAAAACATTTCTGAGCATTTCTTTGGGACACGTTTCTATTGCGGAAAATACATTGGGCGTGTTTGATCTTTAATCACATCTGAGGAAATTGTTTACAACTCTTGGCTAAATCGCTTACTAAATTATGTTGCTTCCTACGTTTTGGTAAGGTTGTACAATTTTCAGACAAATCAGAATGTAAGAGGGTATTCATTTGACTCCATATTCACCACTGTTGGTTATTGCTACTTAAAAAAATAATGATTACTTGTTTGGTGAAAACGTATACCTTACTGTTTGAATATACATGGTATGGGGGACCGTTTGGCATGGAGTGGGAATGTAGCCCACTAGGAAAACACGGGGGTGCGAGGTTCGACACCCAGGAGCCATGCCAACAGAGAGATTCTCCCGTGGGGAATCAGGCCTGCATTGTACCTAGGCTGCTTTGAGACTTGCTTTTGCTAAAACTCCCTCACCCTGGATTGAGGCAAAAATGTTTACTGCATATCTCTAAAGTAACTTCCTAAAGTCTGTACTAAACCTTCCAAGTATGGAGTGTAACCAGTTCAACCACTTTTCCCCTGGATCTGTGACATCCTTCTCTTTGAAGTAATTAGCAACATTCTTTCTTTTGTTATCCGTAAAAGGTAATCACCTACAGTGAACCTATGCACAGTCAATGAGGACCATTCTAGATGTAATGTACCCAGAAAGACAATAAAAGCCTGTCAAGGCAAGGGTTAGTGTGCTCTCCTCTAGAGAGAGTGGTCCAGGTGCTCCAAGGCACTCTCCCCTTGAGAGAGTGGCCATGCCTTCCGTTTTCCTCCACAGGACTTGGCAGTCTGTGTGCGTTTGTCTCGTGTCTCAGCCGTGACACCGCAGACACTGCTTACTAGCAAGGTAAGCACTAGGGAAGTTAAATATTCATGTATGGGACATTATAATTTCTCTTAGAAAAAATGCTTTCCTGTATAAATTATCAGTAATCCAAAAGGAATGTATATGTATGCATAAATATCTTTATTAATTATTTATATTAGTAAAATTTGATAAAAGAAGGTCAATATTATCAAAATAGTTAAATAGATATGTATACTCAAGGAATATTTTCAATCATTAAAATGTTATGACCAAAGTCTGTATAGAGAAGAGGATGCCCCAAAAATTACTACATGTTTAAATTGTATAGAAGGCGATTTTTGAAGTGTGAAAGTGCAAATGTATCCAAGGATGGATACGTGTGGACAAAATTAAAATGTAAAAAGGAATATATCATATATGTAAGATCATGGGATCAGAGTGATTATTTTTGTTATTTAAATTTATATAATTTTAAAAACAATTTATATACTTTTTTAATAAAAAGGAAGGAGAAGGAGGAAATTTATGATGAACCCAAACAAAATCGAGCTGCCTGTTATGTGTCACTTCATTTTATTGCCACCGTCATCACCATAATTCAAGTCTTACTAATTAACAACTGAACTGACAAAACTGTCACTTTACTACTATGTCCCTTATCTCTAGCTTTGACACACAGTTTTCAGTGTTATTCTATTTTTATAAAAGAAAGTTGAAATATCTCTACTATGTTATTCACAAAATTATTTCAATGTTTAGAGTGAAGACTCTTGTATTTAACTCCCTGTGTTTGAATCCCAGCTCTACCAGTTAACAGCTTGATTTTCAGGAGGTTACAATCGGCCTTGTAGCTACATGTTATTATCTGAAAATTGAGAATACAAATGGTGCCCAAGCTGGGTGGCATGCCGTGACCACAGTGCTTGCCTAGTCCTTATGACTGAGTGAGTATCAATAATAAAATTATGGTTTATCACCTTGGAACTCACAGTGCTGTAAAATCGTGCCTCAAGTTCCCGTTGACGTCTCAATCCCGTTATGCTGAATAATGGCTGTCCTACAGTATAACGTGCTGAGGACCAGTCTTTGTCACACACCAGCTCCCCGGACAACTGCCTGGGCTGCCCTTTCCCATCCCTGTTACTCACATGTTCCACTTTTCTACTCTCATGATCCTGATCTACCTCAAATAACAACCAGGAAAGCCCTTTTCCAATGGTGTGATAGAGCCAGCTTTCCTAGCTCCTGAGCACCAAATATTAATTTATGATTTTTTTAGCTGGTCGACATAATTTGGTGCATTGAAATAAAAAAAAAATTTGAATGATTCAAACAGGAGGAATTGTGTAATATTATAAATAAGCCCTTCTCCCCTAATTTTTTTTCTCCTGAAAATTAGTTAAATATTTACCACCACACCACTGTATCTTTACACCTTTAAACCCTTTTGATTCCTACATAACATACATTTGGGCTACTTGTGTTAAATGAGAAGATGTCACTTTGAAACTTACTTTCATGACTATTTGATATAGGACAAAGTCACTCAGCAGAACAACTGTGCCACTTTTTCCTGTGGATAGCATTAATTTGACAATTTGGTTAAAGGGTAAATCAAATGAACACATGAAATTAATTTGAAAGTCATAAATTTCAATAAAGAAGGAAAGTGCCATGGTTATCACTTAACATTTCATTTTAACTGTATTTTAAAATTAAATATTTTAGAGGCTTATTATGGTTTTTAAAATGACATTGCAGAAACAGGACTATGTTTACCCAACTATAAATTGATGTACAGTTCATAAGTCATTGCTTATAACTTTGTGTAAGTGAAATAGTTATGTCGTTGATTTAAGGATTAAAATGAGCACTTCAGATAAAATTCATTTAATGTTGGGATATTAAATTTGAAAGCACTGGGTTCACAGGATATTTTTAATCATTGATTTTTATGATAAAATTGACTTGAGTGTTTCTAAGATGAAATTGGCTTGTGTGCTTTCTACTTAAGTAAATTGTGGAATTAGGGATGTATAGAAAAATAGAAATCGTATTGTAAGCTTTTCTAGTTCTATCAGATCATTTATTTTCTACTCTATCCTGGTTCAAAGATTGAGCAGAGAGACTAGTCAGTTTGCCTATTCTTTACACAATGAGTTTCTCTTTTTTGTTGTTTATTACTTTATTCATTAAAAAATATTTTATTTATTTATTTTTAGATAGAGGGGAAGGGAGGGAGAAAGAGAGGGAGAGAAACACCAATGTGTGGTTGTGTCTCTCACACTCCTACTGGGGACCTGGCCCGCAACCCAGGTGTGTGCCCTGACTGGGAATAGAACCAGCAACACTTTGGTTCATAGGCCAGCACTGAGTCCACTGAGCCACACCAGCCAGGGCCTATTTTATTATTTATTCTTGATTACAGTATGTATTCAACACTATTTTTTGGAGCTTTTTTTTTTACTTTTTTTTTATTGTTGTTCTAGTATTGTTGTCTCCATTCCCCCACCCCACCATTTCCCCCAGCCCAGCCATCCCCACTTCCCACCCTTGATCCTACCCCCTTTGGTTTTGTCCATCATGTCCTTTATATGTGTTCCTGTAAAACCCCCTCTTCTCCCCCCATTACCCCCGTTCCACCTCCGATCTGGTTACTGTCAATTTGTTCTTAATTTCATTGTTTCTGGTTATATTTTGCTTGTTTGTTTGTTTTGTTGATTAGGTTCCACTTATAGGTGAGATCATATGGTATTTGTCTTTCACCAACTGGCTTATTTCACTTAGCATAATGCTCTCCAGTTCCATCCATGCTGCTGCAAAGAGTAGGAGCTCCTTCTTTCTCTCTTCTGTGTAGTATTCCATCATGTAAATGTATCACAGTTTTTTGATCCACTCATTTACTGATGGGCACTTAGGTCGCTTCTAGCACTTGACTATTGTAAATTGTGCTGCTATGAACATTGGGGTTCACAGATTCTTTTGAATTGGTGTTTCAGGATTCTTAAGGTATAATCCCAGCAGTGGAATTGCCAGGTCAAAAGGCAGTTCCATTTTTAGTTTTCTGAGGAAATTCCATACTGTTTTCCACAGTGGCTGCATCAGTCTGCATTCCCACCAACAGTGCAGTAGGGTTCTCCTTTCTCCATATCCCTCCAACAGTTAGCTTTTGCTTTGTTGATGATGGCCATTCTGGCCAGTGTGATGTGGTATCTCACTGTGGTTTTAATTTGCATCTGTCTGATAACTAGTGATGCTGAGCATCTTTTCATAGGTCTCTCGGCCCTCTGTAAGTCCTCCTTGGAGAAGTGTCTGTTCAAGTTCTTTCTTTGCCCATCTTTTAATTGGGTTGTTTTTCTTCCAAGACTAAAGTCATGTGAGTTCTTTATATATTTTGGAGATCAAATCCTTGTCTGAGGTACAATTGGCAAATATGTTTTCCCATATGGTTAGTTCTCTTTTCATTTTAATACTATTTTCTTTAGCCCCACAGGAGCTCTTTATTTTGATGAGATCCCATTTGTTTATTCTTTTCTTTGTGTCCCTTTGTCTAGGGGACACATCAATGAAAATATTGCTGTACGAAATATCTGATATTTTCTTGCCTATGTTCTGCACCACTATTTTGTACTAGTTTCAAGTGTACAGCACAGTGGGTAGCTATTCATTTGGTTACAAAGTACTCCATACAATAATTCTAGTGCTCAGCTAGCACCATAGATAATTATTATAATATTATTAACTATGTTGTAATTTACATCTCTGTGACTATTCTCTAACTACTAATTAGTACTTCCTAATTCCATCATATATTTTATCCTATCTGCCAACACCTACCTCTCCCTTCTGGCCTCTATTAATTTGTTCTCTGTATCTATATTGATTTATATTTTTTGCATTTATTTTTGTTCTTTAGTTTCTAAATATAAGTGATATCATATAGTATTTGTCTTTATCTCTCTGACTTATTTCATTTCGTATAACATCTTCTAAGTCCACCCATGCTGTCACAAATGGTAAAATGTCATTCTTTTTTATCACCAAGTAATATTCCACTGTATGTATATGTTTGTGTGTGTATAAATACCACCATTTTTATTCACTTGTCTATTGATGGGCCGTTATACTACTTCCATATCTTGTCTATTGTTAACAATGCTGAAATGAACATGGGAGTGCATATAATCTCTTGACTTAGTGTTTTGAGTTTCTTTAGAAGTGGAACCTCTGTTCATAAGGCAGTCTGTTTTTATTTTTCTAAGAGCTTCCACATTTTTTTTCCATAGCAATTGCACCAGTCTGCGTTCCCACCAACAGTGCACTCCGGTTGCCCTTTCACATCCTTGCCAACCCTTGCCTATTGACATTGATGTTAGCTTTTCTGACAGGTGTGAGGTGGCATCTCATTGTGGTTTTAATTTTCATTTTCTGATAATTAGTGTTCTTAAGCATGTTTTCATATGTCTATGGCCATCTGTATGTCCTTCCCCTTTGAAGGAGTGCCTGCTCAGGTTGGTCCTGCGTCCACTTTTCAATTTTTTTTTTTTGTTGCTGTTGGTATTGAGTTATATGTCCTCTTTATACATTTTGCATATTAACCCCTTATCAGTTGTGTCAATGAACATGTTCTTCCATTCACATTCAGTGGGTTGTCTTTTCATTTTGTTGATAGTTGCCCTTTTGTGCAAAAACTTTCCAGTTTGAAATAGTCTCATTTTGGTTTTGTTTTGTTTTCCTTCTCTTGTCTGAGAAGATATGTCATAAAAAACATTGCTAAGAGTAATGTCAAAGATTTTACTGCCTATGTTTTTTTTTTCTTCCAGGAGTTTAATGGTTTCAAGTCTTACATTTAATTCTTTCATCCATTTTGAATTTATTCTTGTATATAGTGTAAGAAGGTGATCTAGCTTCATTTTTTGCATGTATTTGTTCAATTTTCTCAACTCCATTTACCAAATAGACTGTCTCTATCCCATTGTATTATCTTGCAATGCTTTGTCAACTATTAATTGCCTATATAGGCATGGTTTTGTCTCTGGTGTCCATTGATCAATATGTCTGTGTTTATGCTGTTTTAATTACTGTAGCCTAGTAGTGTAGTTTGATATCAGGTGATGTGTGTGATATCTCCCACTGTGTTCTTTTTCATGATTGCGGTTACTCTTCACATTCTTTTGTTTCTATGTAAATTTTTATAATATCATCTGTTCCAGTTCTGTGAAAAATGCCATTGGTATTATAAATTGTTTTGGTTAGTATGGGAATTTTATGATGTTAATTCTTTTTTAAATTATATTTCATGATTATGCTTTTACACCTCTCCCAGTTTTCCCCCTTTGCCCCCTCCTACCCAACACTTGCCACTCCCTCAGACAGTTTCCACATCATTGTTCATATTATCACGATGTCAATTTTTTCTATTCACGAGTACTATATATGCTTCCATTTATTAGTATCTCTTTGATGTGTTCCTCTGATTCACTGAACCTAAATAAGTCTTTATGTGAATGTGTCTGTACAAAACCTAGAGGGTAGGTGGTAAATAAAACCTTTAAATTTCATCAAGACCCTGGATTTAGGGCCAATTGCAATGAAGACTTAAAACTTTCATCTTTTCATTGATATCCTTAGAGGACTTCTTGGTGGAATTTCCAGAAATGAGAGAAACATAAGTTGCAAAATGTTGGGGGAAAATAAAGGAAGGGTCATCAAAGAACACGTATCAAGGACACATGGACAAAGCCAAAGGGAGTAGGTTCGAGTGTGGGAGGTGGGGGTGAGTGAGGAGGGGGGAGTGAAAGGAGAAATGGAGACAATTGAACTTGAACAACAATTTTTAAAAAGGCAAAAAAAAAAAAAAATTCACACATTTTGTTCAGAGGCCCAGGACTTTGTAAAGTTCCTTCATCTGTTAGCTTCCAGCCACAAAATTGCAGGTCTTTTAATCTTACATTTAAATTATTAAAGAAAAATATCAAGTGTTTAAGATGTATTTTCTTACAGAAGTGTAACTTGAGCTATAAAGTTATAATGGTTTTAATTTTAATTTTCTGATAATTAGTGGTTCTTTTCTAATGGTTCTTTTCTGCTTGTTATCAAATACAAAAGTTATAATCTAATGAGTCTAAAAAATTTTACCTCATAGATATGAGATGCTTCTTAAAAAATGTATTTGTTACATTTTTCTCCAGGGGTGACAATAAAAGTATGTGATGATTTATTTGATTTAAGCAGACCCTAATGTTCCTATGTCACATGTCATCTCTTACTTCCTGGGGGTAGAGTCTGGACAGTCATAGGGGGAAAGCTGGGGCAGCCAGGAAGGTGAGCCACACTTGATGGTTAGGGACAGGGACATTTCAATATTTTGACAGTAGTTATGACAGTTTATTATATTGCCTATCAGCTTTGTTTATCTAAAGTGATATTGTCGTACATTCAAATTTTAAGCATATCAAAATATTCTGTATTATTTTACTAAATATAAATGCAAGTAGCTTAAAACTAAATTCTTTTTACAAAATCACTTCTCCAAATTTTTTTTTTGCTATATTAAAGTATTTAGCGTTGTCTACTGAAATGCTTTATTTGGTATGTAAAGATTTTCATAAACATATAAGACAAGATAAGGTTATGATAGAATGAGTAAGTTATTTATCATCAGAAACAAAGAAATGTATGCATTTATTTATTTTTATTTATTTTATTTCCCCCCACATTTTTATTGTTGATTAGTTACAGTTGTCTCCACTTTTCCCCTAACACTCACCCCACTCCAGCCATCTCCATTTTCATATATATTAAGCCATAATCGTAATGATCTCATTTCTCAGATTTAGAACATGTTAAGTAAGTGATCCTTTAGAGAATGAGTTATTTTCTACATGACATTACATGGGAAAATAACTCTGAATTTATTAGCATTAATGTGAGTCAAATTATAACACCTGCATTTTTATGTATGTGGGAATGTCTTAAGTTCTGAACTATATTAACATGTTAGTTATAGTCAACAGATAGAGTCCTAACTGATTACTTGTTTATTAGAACATGACTCTGACTTATCTATAAGCTCTTATAAATATTAACACTCTACTGTCTGATATCTTTCACTTTTAATATTTCCTCATATATCTGTTTTCACTTACATGTATATATACTGCATATTCATACCTTGAACAACTTCTCAGTTTTCCAAAACTTTCAACATAGTTTTGCCTAATTAAACACATGCCTCTTTCACCTGCCTTTCTTGACTTGTTCATTTGGTGTGATCTAAAAACAATAAGGAATCAACATACATGAATTAGGATATTGGTTTTGCCTGTCATAGCAGTTTTGTGAAGGGTACTTTGATGCTTCTTTTCAAAGGTTTCTCCTAATGTTACAGTAATTGTTTTTATGACATTTCCAATGAACTATGATGTACTCTAATGTCAGGCCACATTTCTGTGATAATGAAGTCTGAGAGCGAGAAGCCCTCATTTAATCCTGGCCTGATCTTGAAGAGTTGCCCCCATTCTTTTCATATAAGAAGCATGAAAAGATGAAAGAGACAAGATTCAAATGAATATCATTATCATCATCACCATTTTTATTATCTAACATTTATTGATACTTGCCCTTTGCCCAGAGCTCTGAAGACTACGCTAATGAATTTTAAAAGCCACTGTCCAATCTTTGGCATATTTATAAATAAAAAAATTACTACAAAAAATTCCTTGGAGAGTTTTTGATAATAGGCATGGGTTATATAATATTTCTATAAAATCTTCCCAAACAATGATAATATTAGCAAAGTGATTGTTAATTAAATGCTTAACCCATGCTTGGTCAATCCTTTACTTAAAAAACCCAGTATTTATATACTGCTAATTCAACATATACTATAATGGAATGCTTCTTGAGATCAATGTATATAATCTGGTTATATTTGTCTTATGGCAATTCTTGGAATAAGAACTTGAACCTAAATTCACATTATTAAGTGTATAGTAGTGCTTATGTTTTATAATAACTATGATTTACCTACTTTCAATTATTTCTTTATTTTTATTTCTAACCAAACTTAAGCAGGATTCTTAAGGAAAATATTCATTTCCTAAAATATTTTTATAGGTCAGGCTGCTCAAGAAAGAGGCAGAAATTTATATGCAAGCAAATTATTGAGGAGTGCTCTCAATGACTATGACTAAAATGGTGAAACAGCACACCTGGAAACAAAAGATGTTCAACTAAGATACAGTTATAACAGAAACCTCATTTAATGACTCTGGGCACTCAGAAGTGGGAGTGACCCTTTAGAGTTTTCCCAAATTAAGTCACCCCCACAGATGCCCCACAGAACCAATGAGGACTAAATTTTGGCAAGGCAGCACCCTTTAGCCAAGGACAGTTCAATTCATGGGGAAGAATTCAGCTCTGAGCTGTAGCAGGTAACTCTTCCACAACATGAAGAATAAGTTCCTCTGTTCTAAATGGAGATCTGGGATACTCACCACTTCATCTGCTATAGTCATCCTTTTGTGCCTCTGGGCCCCAACTGCTTTCAAAAATGAGTTTACTACATCTGAAAACTCTCCCCCTAAATTCTGATTTGTCTACTTTTCTGAGTAAAGGTATAAAAGTATAGTGATTACTGGGGAGAACTACAACTGCTGTCACTGAATCTGGTCTGGATCCTGCAGCTGATACTCACATTCCTCCTCTCCTATACAATTTATATTATCCTCCTCTTTGGCTGCTAGATGTGCTAATGAGAGGATTACCTGGTGAAATAAACTTACAACATTATGCCCAAAACTTCAGATGTCCTAGAAATGCTGTGGCTGCTGTGTTTGTCCATTTTCTAACAATATTAGACAAAGAAGTATCAATGCATGTCCCAGTCAGTCACCTTGATGCCAGATGGTTTCATCCTTGCCCCATTTTATACAGCACCCTCCATCATTCTAATGATCAGCATCAGTAAGTCCTGCAAAGTTATGACTTCCTTCCTTGTCTGACTCTCTCTTAGCACAAAGACACCAAAGGGACTGGATGGAAGCCATAGAATTTTAAAAGACTCTCTTTTGGTGACCCCTGATGCAAACATTTCTTTTCTTCAAATAGGTCCCCCAGGACCATTAATTCCACAGAGGTTATATTTTCAAGAATGAAAAGCACATTTTCACAATGGATCAGAGATAAAGTATGTGGTTCATCTCTCACTTTCATGCCTTGGTTCCCAATTCCACGTATTATGGCTCCTGGAGACAGAACATCTTATAATTCTTAAGAATATATATGACATACTATAAGATGATGCCCCATGCCTGCAAACTCTCATCTCCAAGCTGGCACCTCATTTACACTTAGCAGTGTTCAAATGATGTAGTATATAATAGAACCATTAGATTCCATGGTTTCATGATCACTGCCATGTTTTTCTATAAAAAACCTTCCTTGGTCTACTGAAATATTATGAGAGGTTTCATATTGGTGGATCACCACTGCTTTGAGTAGCAATGCTGGCTAGTGGAAACCCTGTTGACAGGACGGACAAAAAAAAAAGGTATTCTAACAACTGGAATATGTGCCAATTTTAGTCAAAATGAATCGCACTGTTGCTTTAGTCCAATGTAATCTGCTGTCTACCAAGTGACTGATAGCTTTGGTTTTTATTCCTAGCTAGATCCATTTTGGAACATAAGGACCCATATACTGGGTTCATGGGTGGCTTCTCTACTCTGCTACTATATCTGCTACTCTGTGAACTCTGTTTATGCCTGTTTTAGTTGCTGAAGACATATGACTGATTTTAACTGGCTGAGTTCTTTCTATGTGGTTATTTAGTTCATGTATTGTTGTGGATATTTTGTGGTGAACATTAATGTGCATTGCAGAGACATTTACCCTTCATGCTCACTTCCATTAGTCAACTTATATGTCTCTTTCTCAAATTTCCCTGACCCAAATTGTCTTTGGAATTTTTCTTCCAGCCCCGTGATGAACCAACAAGGTCATTTGCTACCATCTATAAATCCATGTATATTCTCATCTTGGCCCACTTCTATTTCTACCGAAAGATGATGACATTCTCTAACTGAAGATTTGCCCACTGGGAAAATTTCCTTTTACCTTTATCTTCCTGTTATACTTCTAAGAGGCTGTAGGGAAGCAGCAGGCCATTTTAAGTTTATATCCATATACCAAGTCAACCCATCCATGAACCAAGTACAGGTCCTTCTCCTTCAGATGGTATTGGTGTGGAAGGGCTTCCCCATACAGCCATGCTGTGAACTGAGGGAGAGCTGCTATTGCCAAGAGTCATGCATAGAGGAATGAAGTTACACATGACCTCTGATCTACCCACACCAGATTCCTGATGGACCAGCTGTAAGAGATTGCTGCTGGTCCTGTCCAATGAATGTCCAACTCTCCCACCTTTTCTTTTTACACTGATAGTTTGTTTATTCTTACTTTTGTTGAATGTCTCATAATTTGTTATTGACCTATTTCTATTGACTTGTTATTTAAATAATAAGACTGCATGTTTTCCTAGATTATTCCGTAAAGAATGGCATTGGTGGACTGCCTAACTAGAAACATTTTATATAATAGTTGAACTGATTTTAAATTTAAGTATTGTTAACAATAAAATATCTTATTATAAAATTCTGATTTTCATTTAATGAAGATCTTGTTATAGTATTTTATTTTTTAATTCAATATGATTAGAAGTGTCCATTTGAATTTGCAGTCTTTACCTCCTTAATCTTTAGTTATGTGGTCATTGTGTGTCTCTATAAATTTGATTAGGTAATTCATAAGTATCATCCTATTATTTAAGTTGTAATCATTTTTAAAATGTTACCAATGTTTGGATGTATTCAACTGTAGATTAGCACACTATATGATCATTGACAGCATGAAAAGTTATAAATATACTTTAAGGATAACCTGAAATTTGTAGTTAGCTAATTTTTATTGCGTAATATCTGAGGAAATTTTGAAATGAGTTAGAATTGTAGTATGACCTGAATGAAAAACAGCCTTTATATAGGCAGTGTTTTGGAAATGATATTTCAGACAGAACTCTCAGAGCAACCGTAGATGTAAGAAAATATGTTTAATTCTAATCTAGGTTGGTAAAGCAGTGGTCCTCAAACCTACCTGTGCTTTAGAATCATTTTGAAAAACTTCTGTCAGGCCTACTTCTCAGAGATTCATATTTGGAAATCTGTATTTTTTTAGAAACTCCACAGATGATTCTATTATTCAGTCAGGTTTGTAAACTAAGGGGCTAGAGTAGTTGATAATATCAGATAAATAATAAGAAAGGTAAGATTGACTCAGAGTATTTAGTTTCAGGCTAAGGAGGTTACATTTATTTCAGGAGGCAATAGAGAGTCCACAAAGTATTTTGTTAGAATAACACATGAAAAAGAAAAAGGATAAGGAAAGCCATTTGGGAAAACATGTCCAAAATGTAAAACTGACCAGCTGAGAGAAGTTAGGTGAAGAGAGGTAGGAAAGAAAGAAAAGAAACAGAGGCTGAAGCAAAGCTAGTTAGATAGTCAGGTGATAGACTGATAAATATAGAGATATACTTATTTACATAGAGGGTGGGGCAAAATTAGGTTTACCATTGTACCTATGGAAAGTAATACAATAATTAATAAATAATAATACAAGAATAAAGCCTCACAACTATAAACCTGTGTTTGCCCCACCCTGTTTATTATTCCTATTACAACATTACTGATGCATGTAAATATTTTACTGATCATGCTCCTCAGTTTATATACTTTAATGCCTTATTTTTGAAAGGATTCTTTAACATCTAGTAAGAAAACACCCAATACAGAGGCAGACGTGGAGGCAACCTGGTAAAGAGGGTTTTGACACATGCAGAGGCATGGAAAGTCCCCAGGATTTCACAGGTAGCTGTCTACTTTGCTTAGGAAAGGAGTGGCCTTCAGGATGACTCTGGATGCTGCCCACGCCTTTCTTCCTTCTCAGGAAAGCATCTTTAGATTTCTCTCCTAAACTCTAAGGGCCCCCACAAGACTGGCAAATGGAGGAGCAGTGGGCAGTGGCAGCTCATCCCAGGCTTTCCCCTGAACCTGTATCCATGGCCCCTTTCCTCTGACTTCCAAATGAGCTAATAGCAGCCTGACTTGGCTTCACTTCTTTTTTATAATGTTTCTAGAGAGCAAACCAGCCCTGCCTAGTCTCTCTCCTGTTGCTTCTTCTATCCTAAGCCCTTCTTTTGTTTCACTGTCCCTTGCCTTAATAAACCTACTCTCAAAATCAGAAAAGAAAGATGAAAGAAAGAAAGAAAAAAAAGAGAAAGAAAGAAAGAAAGAAAAGAGAGAAATAAAGGAGGGAGGGAGAAAAGGAGTGGACTATGCTATTCATGAAATCAAGTCCTTTAATTTTAGGACAACTAATGGAAATTTATTTCAAATACAAACTATTACTGTACCCCCAAAGCAGGCAGCAGGATAGCATCAAAGAATAGTAAGTTAGAATAACAAAAAGTAAAACTTTCATGTCATATTTCTTCTCTTGTCAAGTAAAATCCACAGTGCCGATCATTAAATTACTTAGAAAATACCTGTTAAACAGTGGCGGAGGCATGCTGTGCTAGTGCATGCCAGGGCAAATGAGCTATGGAAGGAGACACAGTAGATGCTCAATAAGTATGTGTCGGGTATATTAATGAGCACTAACAAGTATCTGAAGTAAGGCAATGGAGGCAAACACCTGAGACTAAGATTGAGCAAGACTTTGGTAATATCTAATAAATACTAAAAAGTCATTTCTTTCAGTATTGCATGGATTCATGGAGGCAATGTCATAACATTCTCATTTTAATCCTATGAAGAAAATAAGAGATCATATTGTTATAATGAATTATAAATATCATTTATCAGTGCTGCTAGAAGTGAATATATATACTCTCTACATCTCTCAATCATGCTACAATATAGATATTTTAATACACAGTTAAAAAAGGAAGAATTTAAAGTTTAGATGGGTTGGTAATGTTTTTGTTCCATTTATTTTTTGTTTACTTTTCATTTCAGGAACATAATAATTGTTTTCCATTTGTTGTGGTAATATACAATTTATTCAGCTTTATTAAGGTATACTTGACATATAAAATTGTAGGTATTTAAAGTTCAGAACATGATGATGTCATATATGTATATACATTATGAAAGGATTTCTCCCATCTAGTCGATTAACACATACATCATCTCAGGATTTTTATCTTTTTATTTTTGTGTGTGAGAACATTTAAGTTCTACTCTCTTAACAATTTTCAATTATACAATACAGTATTAGCAACTATAGTCACCAATTTATACATTAGCTCCTTAGACCTTATTCACCTCACAGCTGAAAGTTTGTATAACAACCTCTCCTTATTTCCCTCACCTCAGAGACCTTGGCATCCACTTATTTTCTTCTTTGTATCTTTGAGTTTGACCTTTTTTTTTTTCTTTTTCAGATTCTGCATACTGGTGACTCTTATTATAAAGTATTTCTTTATCTATTCAGCTCACTTCACTCAGTGCCCCCAAGGTCCATGTTTTCACAAACAACAGTATTTCCTTTTTTTTTAGGGTTCGCAATTATGTATTGGACATACTTTGAAACAAAGTCTATTACCCTCTTCATATTTATTTCTTTTTAACTATGGAAGTTGCTTTGCTTGAAGGAGAAAAGGTAGAGATTCAACGAAATGGTGCCCTTGGCTGCAGACAACGCAAGCCCCCCTCAGGCACACACCTCAGAGGGTGCACCTCATTCCAGATTCTGATTCTCACACTGCAACGACCGACAGTTTGTCCAGACTTTCAAGAACTGTTTTGTTCTTGCTCAGGAAGGAGCAGAGACTTCCGAGGAGAAACAAAATCAATAATGTGTGTAAAACAAAATATAAACACACACAGATTTAACAATAATTTATTTATTTAACAAAAATTTGAATCAATAAGGCATGAACTAGACAGGCAAAATCCATACCCTCAGGGAGCTCAGTTTGTAATGTGGAAGACAGGCAAAAAGAAATAGATAAATGAGTAAATTTCATAGAATGCTAGAAGAAAATTACTTACAATAGAGAAAAACATAAAACTGGATAACGGAGGACGAGGAATAGGATGCAATTTCAAACAGTGTAGTTCAATAGACCTCACTGAGAAAATGATATTTAAGTGAAGACCTGAGAAAATGAAAGAATGAATTATGTAGATATTCTATTATAAAGAGCATTCTAGGAAGAGGAACAAAGTTTTTGAGAAAAACCCAAGGGAGTCAGTGTAACTACAGCAAAGTAGTCAAGAGTGAGGGTAGAATAGAATGCTGTTAAAAAGCTAAGAAAGGAAAACTTACTTGTATTGTGATAAAGGATTATGGTGTTAAAAATGAAAATATACTGGTTTACAGGGACCAAAATGTTCACATCAGCTAATTGTTACATTCTTATCTCTCTGGAGGTTACTTAGGAATCAAATTATAACCATAATTGAACTAATGAATAAAGCATTAGGAAAAAACACCTCCTAAGGTAATGTTGGTAATGTCTTCTTTTGTTAGACGGAGACAGGCTTGCCCCCTGTGGAGAACACTTTGATTGTATCTTGTCAGGTCCCCTGTCTCTAAATAGAACTGCAAGCATCTAGTCCAATTCTCTTTTATTTTACCCCAGTCCACATACTTCTGTGGCAAATTAACCATCTATTTTTAACCAAAATTTTTATCAGTATTCTACCAGCATTCTACATAGCCCTATAAATACTTTTCAGTCATTTTCTTAATTAAAATAATGAACAATTACTCATTTACTTAAGGTAGTTGTGATATTTTTAACAGGAATCTGATACTAATCAAATGTTAAAAATGTCAGGCCATGGGCTAGTTGTTTGATATACATGGTTTTAATTTATTATACCAATAAACCTAAGATGGACTAATAACCCTCATTTATAAATGAGAAGCTTAAATGTTTAATGTGTATCTACTAAATAGTACTGTTGTCACAAGTGTATGCTCTTTCCTGGTAAAGTAAATGTAGGGCCTGGCCATGTAATTTAGATGGCAAATGAAATACTGGTGGGAAGCTTAAGAACCAGTGATTTTGCTGTGGGCCCGTTCCCTCTTCAGCAATGATGACCATGTCCCGGGCAGAGGATGCTCCATGAACCCATGTCCCAGAATGAAGATAAAGGAGATCTATGACTCACCTGGGCTTGGAGTATGTGTGGGAAGTAAGCCTAATCTAAGCTAATATGCTTGTTTAAACCACACCCTACACCTAAATCTTGATGGTCCTTTTAAATATGGCTGCAGATTTAACCAATTTGCAAACATTATATCTTTATAGTATTATTAATGTGCAAAGTTCTATACAGGTAATAACAATTATGGTAAAAAGTAAGCAGTATATAATTGAATTACGACTTGAAAACTGACAACCTGTAAAGAGACTTTTCATTTCTTTTTTGCATTGGAAGCTTCATTTGTAATAAATCACCGACTTTCCTAGTGTGACTGCTCTAAATAACATTCACTTGAATAGACAGTTCTGCTACCATATAATTTAGTAAAGTTAATTTATGATATCACCTTGTGAAATGGCTGCCTGTCTGGCCCTACCACCATCCCCCAACTCTTTTCCTGGTATTCAAACAAATACTAAGATGTCTAGCTAACACATAATGCCAGTGTACTCTTTCAGACCCTTTTACTAAATTCACTCAGGTTCCTTTCCTCTATGATCATTAAAACTTTCATGATACTCTCACATATGGACTTTATTTCATTATCCTTTAAACAGCCAATGCACTCAGTTTGCTCTCTCATTAGGGCACATACCGTGCAGGAACAACGTTAAAGTGTATAGCGATGGTGTCGGTGACTAACAACGTGGGCTCTGCCATCTACTAACTCTGAGCCTGTGCTTCATTTTCTTTTTATTCCATAAAATGAGGAAAATAATTTTCAGAACAGAATATTATCATAAAGTTCTAATGAGTTGATTTACATAAAGTGTTTAACAGTACTTGACACATAATAAGGTCTCCAAATATCAGCTATTATTATTATTATTTTATTTTTCATGGTAATAAGTGTGTTTATTTATAAATTTGTCTTTATTTCCATCTAGCTGCTATATAATTATTTTTATAAGCATTGTAATAGTAGATTATTTTATAAGCTTATCTTTATTCTCAATCAGATATTACATTCTTGGCTACAAGAACATAGTTTTCTGATTGGAGCTGTTAAAATAGAAACTGAGGCGTAGTAAAAGTTATGAGTTTATTTGAGCAAGAAACTATTTGAATTGGGCAGCATCCAATCTAGCAGATAAATAGGAGCTCTGAGGGAGTTGTATTATTGAGTGACTTTTGTAGCAAAAAGACAGTAGGAGTAAAGAATTATACTACGCAAAACAGAGGGTTGATTATTGCTAAGTTAAAGAAACACCTTGATTTATTATTGTGTTTTGCTTTATTGTGTTTCATAGATATGGCTCTTTTTCTTTTTTTAACAAATTGGAGTTTTTGTAGCAACCCTGCATTGAGAAAATCATATTGGCACATTTTTTTCCAACAGCATTTGCTCATTTCATGTCTCCATATTACATTTTGGTAATTCTTGCAATATTTCAAACTTTTTCAATATGATATTTGTTATGGTGATTTGTGATCCGTTATTGTTGATGTTACTACTATAATTCTTTAGGAGCATCATGAACTGTGCCCACGTAAGATGTGTGAGTTTGGACTGCTCCACTGATCAGTTGTTCCCTCGTCTCTCTCCTTGGACCTTCCTGTTTCCTGATACACAACAACTTAAATTAGGCCAATTAATAACCCTATAATGGCCTCTAAGCATTAATGTGAAAGGAAGGGTCGTACATCCTTCACATTAAGTCAAAAGCAAGAAATTAATAAATAAGAAAGGCCTGTCAAAACCAAGATAGGCTAAAAGCTAAGGCTCTTGAACCAAACAATTAGCCAAGCTGTGAATACAAAGGGAGAGTTTTTTAAAGAAATTAAAAGTGCAACTCCAGTAAACACACAAATGATAAGAAAGCCAAACATCTTTATTGCTGATGTGGAGAAAAATTTAGTCTTCTGGGTAGATCAATCCAGCCAAAACGTTTCCTTAAGCCAAAATCTACTCCAAAGAAAGGCCCTAATTATCTCCAATTCTGTGAGGGCTGAGAGAGGTGAGGAAGCTGCTGAAGAAAAGTTTGAAGTTAGGAGAGGTTGGTTCATGAGGTTTAAAGAAAAAAAGAAGCCATATCTGTAACATAAAAGTGAAAGATGAAGTTGATATAGAAGCTGCAGCTCATTATCCAGAAATCTAGCTAGGATAACGAAGGTGACCGCATGAACATTAGGGTTTCAGAGCAGACAAGTCATACTTCTCTTGGAAGCTGATGCCATATAAGACTTTCACAGCTGGAGAGGAAAAGTCAGTGCCTAGCTTCAAAAGACAGGCTGACTTTTATGTAAGGGGCTAATGTACCTTGTTATTTTAAGTTGAAGCCAATGCTTATTTACCATAAGTTGAAGCCAATGCTTATTTACCTAGAAAATTCTAGGGCCCTTAAGAATTATTATATATCTACTCTACCTGTCTACCTGTGCTCTACGAATGGAACAACAAAGACTGAATGACAACATATTTGATTAGATGATATACTGAATATTTTAAGCCCACTGTTGAGATCTACTACTCTGAAAACATTTTCTTTTAAAATATTACTGCTCATTGACAATGCAACAGGTCACGCAAGAGCTCTGATGGAGATGTACAGTGAGATGAATGTTGTTTTGATGCTTGCTGACACCATATCCATTCAGAGTAATTTCAACTTTCAAATCTTATTATTGATGGAATACTTTTTGTAAGACTACAGATGCCATAGATCGTGATTTCTCTGATAGATCTGGGCAGAGTAGATTGAAATTCTTCTGGAAAGGACTCAGGATTCTAGATGCCACTAAGAATATTTGTGATACATGGGAAGAGGTAAAATATTGACATTGATAGGAGTTTGGTGGAAGTTGACCACAACCCTCATGGATGACTTTAAGGGGTTTAATACTTAAGTGGAGGAAGTAACTGCAGATGTGGTGGGAATAGCAAGAGAATGAGAATTAAAAGTGACTGAATTGCTGCAATCACATGATGAGGATGATGCGTTCTCATTAATGAATGAGGAGCTGCTTCTTGTTAATGAGCAAAGAAAGTTGTTTTCTAAGATAGAATATATTCCTGGTAAAGATGCTGTAAAGATAATCTAAATAACAATAAGATTTAGAATATCACGTAAGCTTTGTTGATGACACTATTGAAGGGTTTGAGAGGATTGACACTAATTTTGAAAGAAGTTCTGCTGTGGGTAAAATGTCAAACATCATCACATTCTACAGAGAAATCATTCATGAAATGTAGACTCAATCAGTGTGGTGCACTTCATTGTTGTCTAGTTTAAGAGATTGCTACAACCACTACAACCTTCAGCAACAACCACCCTGATTATTCAGCATCCATCAACATGGAAGCACAACCCTCCACCAGCAAAAAGATTATGACTTGCTGAAGATTCAGATGATAGTTAACATTATTAGCATAAAGTATGTTAATTATGTGCATACACTGTTATATTTTATACATAATGTTATTATTGTACGCAATAAACTACATTGGAACATGAACATAACATATATGCACTGAACTAGAAGATTTGTTGGACTCACTGTATTGCGATACTCCCTTTATCACTGTGGTCCGGAGCCAAGCCTGCAATACCTCTCAGGTATGCCTGTACTTTTCTTTAGAGAATGACATCTGTCTATCAGATAGATTATCTAACTAGTGCTGATCAGGCTATTTCAGATTGATTGGTTTAAGACTCCATTTCTGGGAAAGCTAAAACTATAATTGTCAGTTTGGTGACATGAGGCTTAGCATAAGTGACTCCATTTCGGGCCTGTTGTCTCGCTTTTGACAGTGTACATCATACTATGCAGCATAACGATTTATGAACATATCATAGTAGCTGCAGGAGAGTCCGTTCAAACTATGATTAGAAGCATAAGTCAGGAGAACACAATTTGAATCCTTTTTGGCTGTGATGGCCTATGTGATCTGGGAGCATACGTTAAACTCTCCAAACCCTGTTTACTCAACAGAGAGGGTTAGAATTAATGTCTGTATCCATGTTTGATGAGCATTAGTTACAATAATGGATGTAAAGCCTTTAGCACAGGGCCTAGCATGCTAGTAATGCTAGTTTTTGTTCACAGATACACAGTACAGATAGGAACAATTAACAAAGGAATTATTCTAAACATTTTATAATGATTCTCTACTTTTCCTAATATCTGTAACATGTGAATTCTGAAACACAGCCATGCTTTCCATTAAGCTCTGCTTATGGTTTTCTCTAGACGTTTTCTATCTATAAATATTGTCTCCCTGATATGCGTACATGCATCTGGATTAACAGGATTGTTCTTTTGGTTTGTTTGTTTGTTTTTGGTACTTTTACTTGAGCACAAAGATAGCGCATATTAGGTGCTTAATAAATATTCAAAACTTGGCCTTTGAAAACACTAGGTATTTAGACAAAGTTAAACAAATTTAGAATTTTCAGATAGCTCATTAATAGACTCACCAGGACAAAATTTAGAAAAATTCAAACTCTTAATTCCTGTAGGTAATAAATGTTTGATTTTCAAACATCATTATAGAAATATATGAATTAATATTTATAGTGAGAACTTGATATAATTCATTCCTTCACTAATATTTTCAATAAACAATTCTTCACACTAAAAATAAATCTTTTAAGGAGATTAAGCTTGTGCTTTGTATGTCTCATTCCCATTAAATTAGTAGTCTGAGAATTCATACCTAAACATGGTTAAGCTTAAAAATGTTCTTTTGTTTGTTTTTTTGCTTCGGGGTATCAAATTGTCTTTATGGGAAGGGAGTCTTGATTTCTTGGTGATGTTTATCATAACAAAAAGCTTTTGTGTTTCGCATTTAAACAGTCTCATGTTTTGTCTTTTCCTGTTTCTTCTAATACAGGCATCAACTGTGAAGTAGATATAGATGAATGTGTAGCAAAGCCCTGTCTCCGTGATGGAGCTTATATTGATCTTGTCGATCATGGTATCCGTGACCTCAAGAGCAGCTTTTTTGGAACACACTGTGAAACAGATGCAAACGATTGCCTCTCTAACCCTTGTCTGTGTGGAAGGTAGCTATTTTTATTTTCTATTGAATCTAAGAAAGTAATTTTAACTCAATATTTAAGACAATATCAAGGGCAAGTAAAGTTAATTTTAATTATGCTCTTTCGTAATACTAGAGCTAAGTACAGTTAAGATGACAGATGCTGCCTATTCTACTTAATACAATGTACTGATATACTTTCTCTGCTTTTCTTTTATTTATACACGTTAGAAAAAATCAATAAATAAATATTAATTGGACTTAATATACTTAAAGTTAACTGCTCAAAGTAATCGAGGTAGCAGGTAGGATGAGGACACATTTTATTATTTGTTCTGTGGAGGGATAACACCACACACTTATTATTTAAAATGTTCCTAAATAAACTGTTTTTTCATCCCTACGTGCATGTAAGGAATTTTGTGGCTCTCTTTGTGGAATTGTATAATAACTTCTGCTCATGGGTAGAAAATTGTTCTATGCAAATACAGTGTGATGATATTTCTAGGAGATGCAAGTGGCAAAGAGTGGCTCACAGATGCATCAAGCTGCCTTCCCAGCATTATTATTACTTTTTCCTAGTCCTGCCACTGTAAGCAGGGGAGAGAAGATGGAGGTGGGCGGCTCACTGCAATGGAGTTCAGCTTTGGCTGACTTCAGTTTCCTACATAGGCCCTAGACATTCTGTAGACCTTTTAGAACTCTTCCTTCTTTTCACTGCTACGGGTAAGATGACAAAAATAAAAATTGATTTGTTTTTTCAGTCCATTAACCTTGAAGGCTGACTAGTCTGTTATTCATGGGAATGTGTGTCTTTTTTTTTTTTTAATCTAAACTGGAAAAGAGCAATTCCAAATAGTTTAACTCTATGGAATTTATACTTTAATGTCTTACTTAAAATGTCATTTTCTGTTTCAGACGCACAGATCTCATTAATGAGTATTGGTGTCCGTGTGATACAGAATGGACTAGCTCAAGGTGTGAGATCAAGATTAATGTAAGTTTTATAATTTTGATATTTTGATTAAATACGGAAGTAATTTAAAATAAAACAAAACTATAGCGTCCAGGAGAACTAATGCCTGCTTGAGTGTGGTTGGTACGGTAATAATATGGATGTAATAATATATAGTTTTTTTTCACATTTTTTATTGTTGTTTAAGTACAGTTGTCTCTCTTTCCCCCCTCCCACAACTCCCCCCAACCCCAGCCATCTCCACTTACCCCCCTTGATCCTACCCACCTTTGGTTTTGTCCATGTGTCTTTTACACATGTTCTTGAAAACCGTTCTCCATTTCCACTCCCCATTATCCTCTCCCACTTCACCTCTGGTTACTGCCATTTTGTTCTTTATTTCAATGTTTCTGGTTATATTTTGCTTGCTTGTTTGTTTTGTTGATTAGGTTCCACTTATAGATGAGATCATATGGTATTTGTCTTTCACTGCCTGGCTTATTTCACTTAGCATAATGCTCTCCAGATCCATCCATGCTGTCACAAAGGGTAGGAGATCCTTCTTTCTTTCTGTTGCATAGTGTTTACAGTACCATTATTTTTTGATCCACTCATTTACTGATGGGCACTTATTTGAACATTTCACCTAAAATGTCATATGATGTGCTTGAGTGTGATATTGTTATGTTACAGAATGGCATGCTTATGATTTTGTAATAAAAAGGGGTGTTATTTGTGCCAGACCCTGTGCTTGCTGTAGGTTTCAGACTCACTTCTTTGATTATGAGTTATTTAACTACCCTCTCCCTCACCATTTTGTTTAGGAATTTCTCTGCTGCTCCAAACAAGAATAACAGCCTTTTTTTTGCCTTCCCCCACTCTCTCTTGTTATCATAAACTTCTGCAACCTCAAGCCCTCATTAGACTAAATCCTGGGTTTGGTCTTTGATGAAAAGACCTCAGAAGGCTTATGACTTGCTACCTAATTTCCCCTCTCTGGTCTTAGAATACACAAGTGTCTATGGATGTGTAGGGATGAGAGGCGAATAAACGATCCAGATACCACAGGAGAAAATAAATGCAAGATAGAGTGTGAAGAGGTGAGTACATGTAGCAAACCTCAACGCCTATAAATACCCTCAGGATCTGTCTTTCAATCTTCAGGAGGCTGGTGTATTATAACTGACATATGGTATTTTATGTGGAATGCCTCATCTGTGGAGAAACGTTGGTTACCTGAAGTTTGAGACTTTTCTTGGTGGATGAGAACCTCATGAGCCTTCCTGAATAATGGAGAGTTCTTCTAAATCCTCCCTGGCTGACAGTTACATGCTAAAGGAAGGAAGCATAGGAACTAAAAACAGCTTTTAGCATTGTAAAACTATGGATATTTTATTTGAATCCATCTGTGTCTCTCCTGCCTCCTGTCTTTCAGTAAAATATAGCTCATACATCGCAGGGTCATTGTATGGTGAAGCAAGTAAGGTATGGTAGATACTCAGTAAATGATGGGAGTGATGAGGTAGTTAAATTCATTAGGGAGAAAGAGGGTTAACCTATATTTTCCCACTTACTCGCTGTGTGTTCTTGAACAAATTCTGTACTTATATTTTAAATCATCATTTAGCTGTCCAGTGAGAGTGGTCATAGTAACCACCTGTGAGGCTGTTGTGGGGATTAAACTAGATAATGCATATAAATAAATTAGCACATTTTTATAATACATTATATTTTAAAGCTTAATTAAATTGTTGATATGTTGATTTGGTTCTAGACAGTGAAAGTCATACATGATGTAGAAAGGAAAATGTTTTAATTAATAAATTCCCTGACTGATAAAGCATATATCTTGTTTATACTGTTGCATGTATTGCCTGTAGTATCCTCTAAAAACTATCTCTTGGTAGTATAAATGTGGCATTGTTCTTCAGAATAAAATATGTAAATGTTTATATAATATTTATCATATAAATATGTAGATATTTTTAAATTTTTATTTATTAAATTTTAGAGAGAGAGGAAGAGAAAGAGGGAGACATCAGTTTTTCTTTCACTTATTTATGCATTTACTGGTTGATTCCTTTATGTGCACTGACCCAGGATCAAACAGCAACCTCAGTGTATAGGGACAACCTTCTAACCAGCTGAGCTACCTGGCCGGGGCTAAATAAATATATTTTTTATAAATGAATTTATATATATTTATACTCATATCCAATGCTATGAGAACAATTGTTAAAATTGCCTAGATTTTTTTCTAGGTTTTTTTTGTATAGGAAAATTATATGATTATCCTCCTTATTCAATGACTCATTATAATTCATAGAGTTCTTTTAATAGCTAAAAAGAATTCCAAATAAAAGGATTTCAAAAAAGCTACACTTATTTAATGAGACTATGAGCATACCAACTTTCCTAGATCTTATGAAATTAATAAACATTTTTAAGTGCTGACTAATTTGATGGGGAAAATATAGCATGTGATTATTTTACTTTATATTTTCCTAGGTTACTATAAAGATTTAGTACCTTTCCATATGATTATTTTCCATTTGTATGTCTTTATGCCTTGTCTATGCATATTCTTTAATTAGTAGTAGTTTTCTTTGGGCTTGCTTGCCTTTTTCCTTGGTTTGCACATATTATTGAAAATTATGAATGAAATCCACTAAATTCTGCAAAATTGCAAATCTTGTCTAGAACTTGGCTACTATTACTTTATAAAACTAGTAAACTGTAAAATGTTTAGGTTTTTTTTAACTCTTTTAATGACTCTGTGTTTTTATCCCTCCTTAGAAAGTGCTTTCATACAGCATTATTTAAATCATTTTCTTACATTTTCATCTACCACAATTTTAGGCTTGACAACGCTTTTAATACCTTAATTCATAGTGAATATTTTTTATAATGAAAGAAGGCAGGAATTTGATTATTTTTCAAAAGTATAATTAATTTTCCTAAGAAGTTCATCTAAATTCATTCTAATTTTAGAATTTCATCTAAAAATGTTATTTCTTTACTGATTTGAAATGTCTGATATTTTATTCTATTAGTTCCTATACCTAGTATTAGAAATACCTATTCTATTTTCTTGCCTTTTAAAAGCTCATTTTTCCATCTATATGCATTATTATTGTTCAGTAGAGTTTTTAAGAATCTTTTTTATTAATATTTTAAGTGCACTCTAAATATAATTTTATTTATTCTGCAAATATTCAATATTCAATGTCTATGAGAAACATAGATATAAGAATTTTTGACACACTTCCTCACAATCAGTTTTAATTGGAGATATAGATATGTATCTTACTTAACTGACCTATTTATTGTAGCTCTATGTTGCAATGCACAGATAGCAGCCCCTAAAGGGCATCGATGGATTATTGTCCAAGTCTGTCTTTTTGGGCGAAAGGTAAAAGAGCAATGGGCAGTGCTGATTGAAAAGAACACTCAGGTCATTACAGAGCAGGATGTTATATATGAAGCTTCTTAAAGAGTAAATAAACAAAGTTTGTGTTAGGTCTGCAGGGAGAAAAATATAAGCAATGTTTTTAAATTTTTCTATCAATCTAAAAATTTGAGGTAAACTTTAAAAATTAGAATCAATATTGAAGAAAAACAAACTCATGATTGAGTATGGAATGGGTACTGTGGTTTTACAAAATGTAATTAACTTGACTCTGGGGACAGGCACAGAGAAAGGGAGCGATGGAAGAAGAGAGAGGAGAGTGATAGAGACAGCAAACATTTCCCTCCAGGATGTTGGGGCCGAGGATGACTGCGGCAAGGGAGCAGTGTTGTGTGTTTGCTGCAGTCACTTATAAATATATGAAAATGCTAAAATAAAGAAAGAAAACATGGCTACAGAATAAAAGAAGGAATCAAAACATTCTAGAAAGAATGAAGAATGAATAAAAACTAAGAATTTATCACCAGCATGTCTAGTATAAAAGAAGGACTAAAGGAAGTTCTATAAACAGAAAAAAAAATGATTAAAGAAAATAATGTGTGTTCATGCATTTGCATTTCATCAAATGTCAGCTGTCATTTATTAAGGGCTTTTTATATAATACATTTACCTTGTGCCTATCATATACATTATATTATATATGCTTTTCTATTTGTGTTAATGTTAATCAATATATAATGGATTCTGACATTCAAAAGGTTAATGTATCAAAATGTACTGAGATTTCCTCTAAAGGTTCTGTCAGTTGTAACAAGTTTGAAAGGGGTTTATCCAAAAAGTTCTTCTAATATTTTTTCACTGTCTTTTAATTTGTAATAAATTATGCTTTTCAGAAGGTAAGGTTTGAGTTGGAATTCCCCAGCAAATGATTGGCTGTTTCCCACAAGTCATTGTACAGAATACCTACCTTCTGTGGTTGAAAACACATCTCTAAAATAAATGAGATCTTGTAAATGGGGATTTGATCACATACATAGAGTACCTTGATTTTTTAAATTTAATCTGTCATTGCAGATTAGTCTATATTAACACATATAGTTTTACTTTATTCTTATTAATATTACATAGCATGAGGCACTATATTTATTTAATCAGTATCCTATTGATGATGATTTAAGATATTTTAAGTGTATTGCTCTTAAAAATTATTTATGTATTTAGATGCAGAAAATTGAGTTAATCACACCCTATTTCATTTAGGAAATAATCACTAATACTCTCTTGCTCATTTGTGTGTGTTTGTGTGTGTTGTGTCTGCATTTTCTTTTGGCCTTACAACCTATTCCATTCCCACCATGTTTGTGTATTTATTCGGAATCTTTTCTTACATATTTTTCCTACATATTTTCTCTATTTCTTAATTTGCTCTAGCCCATAAATCTTAAATCTCTAAGTTACGAGCAGATTTATTTTACCGTTCAGGCAAGAGAAAGCTCAAACCTGAGTGAGAAGAGCGAAACAGGTGGGGCCGAGGCTTCTTCTGAACACTGACACCAGCCCACGTCCCTTACAAAACTGCAGACTCCTTAGCACCATGTTTGCCATCTTTTGGATTGCTAGTGCACATTCGATGCCTCATTTTGCCAAGTTAGATACTGAATATAAACTTTAGATTTCTTCTAGAATATTATTTTATCTAAGGAAACAGGAGTGTGTATTTTTTAATGTCTTTGGAGCTCTATATTACCTTTTAAAAATCTTCATGCTTGTTTCATGAATTTGGCATTGTGTCTAGTTTCAGTCCTGCTGTGTTTTCTTTACTGTTCGATTCATCTGTGCATTTCAGACTGTTTCTGAGACAATGTTTTTGTTTTCTTGTATTTCACTGGCTTTCTTTCCTAGAGGTAATGCCAGATACATTTTAATAAAAAAATTGATATTTACTACAAATATTCTCATCTCGATATTTTAGAATCTTGTTTGATTTTTTAATAACAAAGTTACTTCCTTTACATTAAAACACCATAAATCAGATCATTGGTTATCAAACAAAAGTTTCTCTCTATTAACTATTTCATCCCTATATTTAACCATGTATGATTTGAAAATGAAGAAATTAGAGAATGAAAATTATAAGTAAACATTTGGAATGTTAAGTCTTTATCATATACTGTATAACTTGTACAATTCTATAGACAAGAAAATATTTTGAAAGAGAAAGTAATGCTTGTTGGTACAATGAGCCCTAAGTTGGAATTCAGGATATTTAGATTCAGGGCATGTGATTTTATTTTGTTGTCATTTTGTTTTACAACCTTGGTAAGTTGTTCTAACACCCTTGGGCTTGTCTTCATCCTTGTGAGTAAGCTGAAATTATTGGGCTACCTTCTTGCTACTCAATGTTTGGCCCATGCGCTAGAAGCATGAGAGGATTTATTAGAAATAGAGAAATTCAGGCCCCACACCAAACCTATTATTGAATTTGAATCTGCAATTTAACAAGCTTAAATATTAATATACAACTTAAATTTTATAAAGAGTAGGTAGACTATAGTAATAGCTTTTATTCAAACAAGACAAAATTTGAAAAATTCTGTGATGCTTAATAAGTTTTTGCAGTGGGTAAGGCAGGGCTTTAATGGGTACCTGCCCTATTTCCCTCTTCAAATAGAACAGTTATATGATTATTCATTTAACATATTCTGTTTTTCCAAGATAGTATTGGAAGAAAGTACTGCACTACTGTACTTTAAATACAGTAGTTCTAAAAAAGAAATCATATGATTCTAGGAAAGAAATGTTTTATGGTCAAGATGAAATCAGAGAATAAATTTCTACTATGCTAGGAAGTTCAGGGATCCCAGGACAAACTTTTGGAGTTAAACTGTATACCTCAAATAGAACACAACTGTCAGAAAGATAACTGGCACATTTACTAGCCAATCTGGTGGCTTGCTCTGCCTAAGCAGTCCTCAATGAATATGTCACTGCTCTTTCACTCTCACACTCTGGCGCCTTTCCCGGTGTGGCATTGCGAACACAAGTTGGGTAAATGTAGCATCAGGGTCTAGCTTAATTGTCTAGCTTGCCATGGTCTGCAACATTACTCCCAGCCCCCTCCTTTTTCTCTAAACACACCAGCTTTTCATTTCTCTCATTCTCTGAAATTAAATTAGTGAATTCCCCTTGGGAAGCACTTTATTATATTAAATAGGGTGTAGTAAAGTAATATAAATGATCATGAACAAAAGGAAAGGCATTCTCTTTAATTTTTGAACCAGAAAAGATCAAGAACTTTGACATTGATTTGTTTAAAGAAATTGTTTTTGTATTTCCTATTAAGCCTTCTAATTAATTTAGTAAAAGATTCTTGTAAACCCTAGAGACAGAAATTTTGGCAGTCTAAAAACTATTTCTTTTTTCCATGAGAGATATAATTCAATTAATTTATGTAATGCTTTCTAATAAATCATTCTATATATACCCAGCCATAGGGATAAGAGAGAAACATGTTTCCAGGCCATTCCCTATGGAATTTTGATATTTACATTCCATAAAAATAACTGCAGTACCTGTACAAAGTCTACTAGTGCCCCTGGTTATCCTTAAGGAGTTTACATTTTCAGCAAATGTAGAGAATATATCAGAATGGTATTAATTTATAAAAACATACATTTAACTCCATCACATGGATTAGTATAAAAGATCACTGTCTTGGTTCCAAGCATGACTTGAGCTTTATACTCAAGGTACAGTGCATGAAAAACGACAATAATTAAAGTCTCTGGTGAGTTTGGCAAACCTTTAATTCTTTATTTGATGCATGATATGAATGCAAAAATAAATAAATGAAAGATATGTCAAAATAAAAATCTACACAGCTAAGGAAATCATCAGTAAAATATAAAGGCAACCTCTGGAATGAGAAAAAAGTTTGCATACCACCTATTTAAAGAGGGGTTAATATTCAAAATATATGAGAAACTTGGGAAGTGCAATGGCAAAAAAACAAATAACCCAGTTAAAAAATAGGCAAAGGATTTGAATAGGCATTTCTCCAAAGAAGCCACACAATTTGCAATAGGTATATGAAAAGGTGTTCAACATCATTAATCATCAGGGAAAGGTAAATCAAAACTACAATGATATATTACCTCACAGTTATTAAGATGTCTATTATCAATAATGCAAGAAATAAGAAATGGTAGCAAGGATGCGGAGAAAAGGGAACACGTATATGCTATTGGTGGGAATGTAAACTCGCACAGCCACTGTTAAAACCAGTATAGACGTTCCTCTCTTCAAGAAATTAAAAATATAACTATCACATGACTCAGAAATCACACTTCTGGGTATATATCCAAAGAAAACAAAACTATTATCTCAAAGAGATATCTGTAGTCCATGTTGGCTGCAGCACTATTCACAACAGGCGAGGTATGGAAACAAACCAAGTCTCTATTGAAAGCTGATTGGATAAAAAAATGTGTTACCTATATATACAATAAAATAGTATTCAGTCTTTAAAAAAAGAAGGAAATGTTGCCATTCAAGGACATTAACATAATGTCCTGCCTTTGCTGGAGGACACTATGCTAAGTGAAATAAGACAGACAGAAAGACAAATCCTGTATGGTATCACTCATATGTGGAACATTAAAGGGAAAAAAGTTAAACTTGGAGAAACAGAGGTGGAATGATGTTTGCCAGGTGCAACCGTGTGGGAAAAAATAGGAAGAAGCTGGTAAATCCACAAACTTTCAGTTGTTACATGATTATTACTTTTATAAGGGGTTGTAAATAAAGTTTAATAAAGAGTTTTTTCCTCAAAATACAACAATAAAACACTTGATAGAGAATTTCTGGTGATAAAGGTAAATATAATTTTTTACTAGAAACATACTTTAGTTACTAGAGGAAGGGAATATCAGATAAGCTTGTGTATTGGTTTCTTTAAAATGTTGTAACATAAGAAAATTTTAATAAAATTATTAGACTCACCACTAATAACAAAACTTGATTCTCTATATATTTCTGAATTTAGGGTAGCACATCAATCCCTTGTATGAAAGAAGGCTTCTGTCAGAAGTCAGAGCACTGCTTTCCTTGTATTTGTCCGAGTGGATGTACTGGCTCACACTGTGAGTTAAATATTGATAGTCGTGCTGAGCCTGCACCGAATTTGGACCTCTGTCCTAAAGGAGGGATTTGTATTCATAAATCTGGACATACTTTTTACTGAAGGTCAGTGTTTCTTTATTACAATTAGCCAGATATATATTTAGAAAAACTTATAAACATCCCTCTAGTAATGCACTCTGAAGATACTAAGTTTTTAAGTTTTCATCATATAATCACAAGTTTGAAATCAATAATTCTAAGAAAGCATTGCTTATATTTTTCCAAATGCCATGTATTCATATCAATCCCATGCTGGTCTTCTGAATGTAATCATCACTTATTTTTGTAATTGTTTCAAAAATTATAGTTGTTTCCAAAATTGGGTTCTTATTCATTTTCTTCTATATTCACCATATAAATGTTTTACAAATTGTTCATATTTATATCATACTTTTTAAACAGACATTCATTTCTCTTACTGATGTATTTATCTAAGAGCTTAAAAACAAATAAAAATTTATTTGTGAAGATTCATAAAAACAAATTAACTTGTCATATTTTTGAACCAGTTATTATTATGGAATCTTTTTTTATTTCTTAGATGAATTTTCATTACTTTTGTCTTTATGATTATATGATATATATAATTGGTTGGTCATTTGAGAAATTTTAGCCATTATCAGTTTAATTTGCAAAATATTAATTGAGCTTGCATATTAAATAGAAAGAAAACTACTTTTTTTTAAATTACTTTATTGTTGTTCAATTACAGTTGTCTGCATACTCTCCCCTCCCCTCCCCTACCCCCTCCAACCCCACCACCCTCCCCTGCCTCCACTCTCCCCCTTGGTTCTGTCCATGTGTCCTCTATAGTGGTTCCTGAAAACCCTTCTCCCCATAGTCCCCTCCCCCTCCCCTCTGGCTATTGTTAGATTGTTCTTAATTTCAATGTCTCTGGTTACGTTTTTCTTGCTTTTTCCTTTTGCTGATTATGTTCCAGTTAAAGGTGAGAAAATATGTTATTTGTCCCTAACTGCCTGACTTATTTAGCTTAACATAATGCTCTCCAGTTCCATCCATGCTGTTGCAAAGGGTATAAGCTCCTTCTTCCTCTCTGCTGTGTAGAATTCCATTGTGTAAATGTACCATAGTTTCTTGATCCACTCATTTGTAGATGGGCACTTAGGTTGCTTCCAGCACTTGGCTATTGTAAATTGTGCTGCTATGACCATTGGGATGCATAGATTCTTTTGAATTTCTGTTTCAGGGCTCTTAGGGTATAATCCCAGCAGTGGAATCGCTGAGTCAAAAGGCAGTTCCATTTTTAGTTTTCTGAGGAAATTCCATATTGTTTTCCACAGTGGCTGCATCAGTGCATTCCCATCAACAGTGCACTAGGGTTCCCTTTTCTCTGCATCTTCTCCAACACTTACCTGTTGCTTTGTTTATGATGGCCATTCTGACCAGAAAAACACTTTATTTCTTTTCTCTATTTCAGTCTCATTTGTAAGATGCTATCATTAAGTTAAAAATCTGTAAAAATTTATGTTTCTGTCCAAATGTCTTAACTCACTAATAAATTAACCATGTATACTTTCATACATAATTATTTACTAGAAAATAATATCTACTATTTCTATCACATATTTTATCACTTGTATTTAAGTCATTAATGTATACTGTCTTATAATTAATATTGCCATGACCTTATTTTCTTTGTTCATCTATGTTGTGTTTTTGTCATTTTATTTATTTTCATCTGTATTGTATTATTTTCTTTGAGGTACATATCTATTAGTAAAGCACACACACGGATGTTAATTTCACATAAACACAAGATTATCATTTTATTTAGCACCTGCAGACTGTTTAGTTATCATTATGAACAGTTGTCATTAGTTATTACATATTACCTAGTGTTCTATTTCCTTTTTTACTTTTATTTTTCATTTTTAAAATTTTTCATTTTATTGAGTTTATTGGGGTGACACTGGTTAACAAAATTATGCAGGTTTCAGATGCAAAACTCCACAACACATCATCTATACACTGTATTGTGCGTTCATCACCCTAAGTCAAGTCTCTTTGTACTACCATTTATGCCCCTTCATCCTTCTCCACCTACCCCTATCCCACTCTCTCCCTAAAAATCACCACACATTGTCCATGTCCATGAGTGTTTTCCCATTTCATTTGTAATATTATATATGTGTGCATAGCTGTGTATGATCGTGTGTGAGATATCTCTTGTATTTTGTATTTTTTAAGCATGGATTTTGCGTATTTTACTCTGGTGGTTTGATAAAGTATAAAAAGTAAGCACGTTTCTAATACTAATAGTTATTCTGTAAAGTAAAAATATAAAAGTGATCACTGAGCACTATAAGGACCCCTCCAGTTAATCAGTGCCTGGATTAAGTAAGCAACAGAAAATTGAACATGTACTCACAATGGATACAAAGTTATAAACCAAGACTTTATTCGTGGAAACCCATTAAATTCAATAAAACATAGAAATAAGTGAACCTAAAACTGAAATGTATGTTTTTTCACCCAAGGTAGTATTTGTTAAATCAAGCACTATAAAAGCTACTCTATAGAATGTTTTTTCAGAGGATGTTAACCATTGCATAGTTAGGCTGACCTTTCTTAAAGCATGAAATCAGTGGAATTCAAACTGAAGAGTCCTGCTTCTTTTCCTGGAATATCTCCCAGTGACAAGCATAGGCATCCATTATTGCTATAGGGTTGTTCAAATTGTATTTAAATAAGAGTCAGTTGTCTTCAAAATTTTCACTGCTGATTCAATGCTCCTCAAAGTCCCTGAAAGTCTCTGAATGGTAAATGCCTGCGAGGTTCAGCTTCTAGGGGACGAGCAGAGTGACTGCAAGGAGCCATCATAGGTGGTACCAAGTTAGCACAATCCTCAGACAATTTATTTATAAAAGAAAATTCATTATGGCAGGGAGAGATTTGCAAGTAAAATCATCAGATTTTTGTGTTGGTCAAGGATTAATCTGCAATATATTTATTTAAACCTTATGCAAATAATTGTTTCTCTATTGAAAAAAATTATATCAAACTTATTGTTTTGATCCCTATTTTGCATTAAAATATAATAAAAAAATCTTACTCTTCACAATGTATATCAACCTAAAGTTGAAAGCCAAAATGAGAGACAACATGTATTTATTTGGGATCAAAAAATTGTAATCTGGGGAGAAACCCAAATAATATTCCAATTACAGGGTGAAAGCAAGGGTTTTGTTTGTTTTCTTATTTGTTTGTTTTGGTTTGTGAAAAAAAGAAAGGATTAATCACATGAAAAAAATCTTTGGTGCTGACAAACCTAAGCTACTCTTGCCTATACATGATTGGCAACTGATTCTGCCTTCATATATAAGGTCCATAATCATCAGTCCATATCCTCAGGATGTCTGCTTTTTATCTGAATTTCCATACACAATTGTTTGTAGAACACAAGAAACAATGTAGTTTTTCTAGAAGTGATGTTCCCACTCCATTAAAATGGCTCTATGTCATTTTTCACGTGTGGTAAAATATTTTGTTATTGTCTTCTTTTGCTTTTTCTCCTCCAAAATTTATACAAATCAAAGTTAAAGTTAATGTCTCCATTCTCAATGCTGGAATTTTTATAAATCAGCTCTCTAAATTTTGTTTTATATTAATTGGGAAAATATCAAATCTATAAATTTGAATCATAAGCGTATTTATCCTGAAGTCTTTTTTTT
>PVJI01017459.1:0-20135 GCA_004026765.1 Micronycteris hirsuta
TGGACTTCTGAATAAAATGTCCATAAAGATTCAATTCCTGTCTCTACTTATTGGCTCTGGTAGTGAAAGGTAGCACGAATCCCAACTCTTCTGGTTTCTATAGCCTTACTGATGAATTCTCTCAAACTTTTAAGGAAAAATAATGCCAATTCTATAAAAACATTTCCCAAAAAGTGAAAAGGAAAAAAATACTTCTCAATCTATTTTATGTGACTAGTATTACCTTTATGTAAAAGATATTCAAAAATTTAGCATAAAAATTATTTTATAACCCACTGTGATACATTATAGATTGGAGTATCTGTTCATTAGCCTTCCCTTATGAAACCACTAGGATACATTAAACATTGACATGATTGCTAGAATTCTTATAAGCAGAATAAACTAATCTGTTGTCAAATTATCTCAGGATCCCTCTAATGAGTTTGCTTTGTTCATTGTGCCTTATACTTGCATTGATAAAGCAGTCTTTCAAAATACTTCAACATTTCTATTGATTTTCAAAGACCAAAAGATTTTGATTGAGCATGCCTATATGTGTATGCAAGGAGTGTGCTGACACACTTACATATGTTAATACATACAAAGAAAAATAAATTTTTATAGTTTTCATTTGCACAAAATAGATACTAGAGTTTGAGAAAACATTCTTATATTTTCTATTAAAAAGTTATTCAATCATAAATGACTCTCAATATTAAATGACAAGATCAAAAAAATAAACATTATTTCAGAGAAAATATTCTTTTTATTTATTTTTTTAATATTTTATTTATTTTCAGAGAGAGGAGAAGGGAGGGAGAAAGAGCAATGTATGGTTGCCTCTCACATGGTCCTCACTGGGGACCTGGCCCGCAACGCTGGCATGTGCCCCAACTGGGAATCGAACCAGGACCCTCTGGTTCCCAGCCCGCGCTCAATCCACTGAGCTACACCAGCCGGGCGAGAAAATATTCTTTTTAGTATAGAAAGAAAACATTAGCATGCATAGTAGTTTGAGGAAATAAGCCATTTCCTCATTCTAACAAATCCAAAGAAAGAAAATTTGTATGTTGACTATCTGAATAACTGTTTCATACATTTTTGCCCTAAAAAACAACAAAACCATAACGAGACAAACAGAGCTTCTGGATATACCAGGATGCCATTCCCACTGAGGTCCAAACTAACAGACTTTATGCACAGAAATAATTGTTGAAATTTCTCCCTTCTCTCTTCGTTCCTACTTTCCCAGTCTGAGAATCCTTCCCCTTGCGTTTTCATGAGCTCCCTCACCTTGATACAGCCAGAGTGCACATGTTGAGAGATTAGTAAAAACGGGGGAGCTGCAGGGAACAGGGAAGCATCACAGTCAACTGGGGAGGCTGATGAGCAGAGCCAGGGGAACATATAACTTCCTTTTCTTTATTTTCTTGTTTTGTTTGGATGGTTGGTTTTGTGCCCTTTTAAAAAATGTTTTATTACATATATTGGGGTAACATTGGCTAATACAATTATATAGGCCTCAAGGGTACAATTATATTGAATAATATACCTGTAAATAGCATTGTGTTTACTACCCAAAGTCAAATCTCCTTCCGTCACACCATTTTCATGCCTGCTCTTCTACTCAAAAGCCTCAGGATTCATTCCGTGTCTAAAATGAAGCCTTGCACTAAATCATAGGTGTCAAACCTGTGGGATTCTTTGAGCTTTACTCAAGACATCTCTAATGATATGCTTTTAGAGGAACAAGGAGAATGACAAGGGCAGGAAGGGCCCCTATTTTAATAAAGAAGCTTTCTTTTAGTTATTTTACATTTGGACTATCATGTGATTTAAAAAAAGATTTTGAAGGTTTGAGAACTACTAATCTAAGGTTTTTTTTTTTTAACCCCTATCCTGCTATTAGATTTTACTCTGAAACTGCTGAAGTAAACAGCCAAACTAGAGGAAGTAAATGTCTTTTTTCATTGACACATCATCTTAACTACTTGCCATCCATTTTAATATTCTGTCATCTCTTGTATTCATAGCCTAATCACAGATTTCTAAGCAAAGCATTAAAATTCTATCTCTGAAAAATTTATTTATTTCTGGTTTGTTATCACAATACACTATTTTTAGTTAAATTCAAGATCTTTTATGTTAATACAAGTGTTACATCAATATAGTTTCTCTTTTGCAAGTGTAGAATATTACCGATTGACTTTTTCAAACCTTGATGTAACATTAGAATGACTCAAGCTACGATAAGGTAATTTACTGTCGTCTATTCTCTACTCAAGGAAATAAAATAAAAGTAGGATTTATTTTGTCTTTGTTCTGTTTCTCTCCTTCTGGGTCTTTTGTGATGCATCTTTAAGCAAATATCAATTTAGTGAGAGCTAATCAGGAATGAGTCATCTCATCTTTCTGCCACTTTACTGTCTTTCTCGCTGGTGGGCTTCAGTGAGACAGCCAAACCACTGGCCATAGCTGTCTTCCTCTTACAATTACTTCTGATCTTCCCATTTTGTCCTGAGGAAAAAGATACTCTTCTCCCCAAACCACCAGTGTAGGCCTGAGCGGGCTGTGTATTTCACAGGACTTTCTGAAGGCTTGAGAGGTGAGAAGAAGAATCCTTGTTCCTGGACATGCAGCCTGTCCTACCTGTCTCAGTAGCTGACAGGACATCTACCAAATCTTACTCATTCAATTCTATAAAATTCTGTCAGATCAGTCCAGACTGCACTGGCACTCGCCCCGTTCAGTTCTTTCTCACAGTTTCTTCCTCAGTGTACGATAAGGAAATGAGGCTTCCCTATGCCTCCTTCTCTGAGGCTTCTATTTTCTGCTGCAGATCCCTTGTGAGAAATTACCAGCCTTAGCATTTTCAGCGCTTGCTATGCATCCAATTGTGTGGAAGTTATTGGGAAAAGCTTAACCTATTCCAACTATTTCCTGAGTACTCATTTTACTCTTGACAAGAAAAGCACAATTCTGCTAACGATCTCAATCTGTATTAATAGAATTCCTAGTGAGGAATAGCAGACTCTGCCACCCCAAAATATGTCGCTTTGACACAAGGATTATTTTGAGCTGAAGGCATCTGAGAAAAATCAGATACCAGAAAAGCTCTCTGCTCCCCCACCCCAGTTGCCTAAAACCAGGACACAAATTTGTAAAGGGGCCCTCTCTCCATTCTCTACCAGGTAGGACAGAAATTAATTACTGGGAACAAGTTTAGACCATATCTGCTCAGAAACTGCAGCAGAGGAATCTATATACCCAGAATTGCTAGAACTAGCCCTTCCCCACTGTATATTTATTTCCTCATATATTTGCTTTCCCATAATTTGCTGTCCCTAAAAGCTCAAAATTCTTATCCTATTTTTGTCATTTTGTAAATATATATGTTTTTCTTAAGATGTCAAATAAGCCCAAGTTCTAATCACTGCTTCAAGTTACTTATCTCAAATACTTCTTTGTGTATGTACAAGTACATGTTAACGAACTTCTGTTTTCTTCTTGTTAGTCTTTTACCAGGTTACTTTAGAGGGCTATAGTGAAAGAACCTAAAATGGAGAATGGAAAAATACATTTTTTCCTTCCCTACATTAGCATCACCATTGGAATTATCTGCATTGGAGATACTTCTTGGAATCCAGGGTTTTCCCAAGGGAAAAAAAAACAGGCATAAATACAATTTATATAAAGAAAATATATGGGTAAAACAATATGCATAAACAAAGGGCCTGTGAAAATATTTTCTCTCAGTCCAAAGAAAGGGCCAGTCTCAGAGCAAATAAAAAGGGCTCCTCTCAAAAGGTTGTAGTATGCAACTCAACTCCCAAAATAAACATTTCCAGATTTGGAAAGCTGTAAAGTCAAATTCCAAAGAACACCTGTGACATTTCCATCCATACAGATACATTTTACTTGAGAATGGAGGGACAAATGCTGTTCCTAGAGCTCTGTGTTTGCTGTCTCAGGTAATCTACTAGCAAGTCTGTAACAGGTATTTGAGAGATAAAGTAGTGAGGCAAGGATAATAAAGAGGGCAGTAAGACTCCAGATTTGAATCTAAAATATGTGATCTTAAACAAATTGTGATATCACAACTGCACGTGGAAGCTGAACTTAGAGATTGTAAATGCCTCTATCAGCATAAATCACGGGGGAGAAGGGACTAGAGCAGTTTCCTACGGTTATGATAATACCCCACAACCTCCTACTGACAGAGGTCTTATATATAGTACAGAGGTCAAGACCTGGCAAGTGGAAGATGACTGATGGAATTTGAATCCCAGATCCTTCACTTGCCCTTTGTTTTACCTTAAGCTGTTTACTTAACTTTTTTTTTCCCCTCAGTTTCCTCATCCATAGATTTGAAGACAATGAATAGGTACAGTAAAGGACTGTTCTGAGGAGGAAGTGAATTAAGACTTGTCATGGATAAAGCACTTAAGAGTTTTAGGTATCCTTACTTTTATCTCCCTGAAAGATCTTGCATAACTTTCAGAACTGCTGCTTCAGGTAGGGGATCCATGGGATCTTAGGGAATGGCCTACCTGAAATAGTGGGAATGGTTACAGTGGGCTGTGGGATGAGAGAGGACAGAAAGATGACACCGATGGTTAACAACACTTTGTTTTAGATTATTTGTTTGTGAATAGAAAACATCCTTAAAAAGAGATAAATTTGAACTACTCTACTAACAAAAATAATTAAGGAAAAACACTTTGCAAAGAAGAGTAACGAAAGAATGAAAAAAATAAAATCATATGAGCAAAAATCTAAAACTTAGGATGCAAGTTGAGAGCGTCATAAACATTTCCCTTCAAAATCATTGGGAGTAGGAATGAAATGTGAACCATTGAGGAATGTCTTAAACACTATGCTTTTCTGAACAATGTTTATGTTCGAAGTGCTTTTACATTTAAGTAAACGCAAGCACTGGACTAGTGTATACCTTAAAACATTGGCATTTATGTGGAATGAAAAGAAAGTTTATCCAGTAATGATATTGAAAGAGTTAAGCTTTTATTTTATTTATTTTTAAGCAACTGTCATTATGTCATGACCAAGCACAGCAAGGGTCAAAACTCTTCAAGGCTTTGCATTTACTGTGAAGGCTATCCTAATAACCTTGTACAGCAAGAAATCATTACTGGACTTATCATAGTGATCACATTATAAGGTTTATAAATGTTGAATCACTATGTTGTACATCTGAAAAGAAACTAATATAATACTATACCAACTATACTTTAATTAAAAAAACAATTAGCGGGTAGCCCAAGGGTAGAGAGAGGAGTCAACACGCGTGTTTTCCATGGTCACTGCTCTTTGCAGGCCCCTTTATCAACACTAGGAGTCATTAAAGTTTCCTTTTAAAATGACGGAAAATGAGCCATTTGATTAAAATTTAGGACATATAAGAAATTGTTTTATAATAAATTTTAATCTAGAGTCTGAAGGAGAGATAGTTTGAAATGGAAGAAAACAATCCAAACCTGGGGTGAGAGGTTTTGAATTCAAGTCCTGGCTTCATTCTGCAGAGAATTATATCAAATATGCAAAAGCTTGTAATCAGTGCTTGGAAGTCAGGGAGCATTCATTAGACTGGAATGTCTTAACTAAATTCATTAGATAATTTAGCTCTTTGGGCTCTAATTTATTGATAAAAGAAGAGGATTAGACCAGATAAATATAGGACACTTTATTATTTTCATTTGGTCTAATCGTTTCCTTTCAGACCAAGCAAGATTGTCAGCAAACATGTCTGCACGTCCACAGCTAATTCCAATTGGCATGCAGGGCTGTCATCTTTTCTTTAGTAGGGCTGTGTTCCTGTGAGTTTATTCTAGACTCAGAATACTTAAGTCTAAATGTTGAACAGTGCAATATGTGACCTTATTTGCAAGCTAAAAAAAAAAAAAAATTGGAACAAAGAGAAGACTTTTTGTTTAATGACAGAGCATTTTGTTTTGTTTCCCTGTGTTCCAGTTTCCCACAAGGCAATGTCATGTGGGCCAGGTTGCCCACCATTTTTAGGAATTCGTAATGCATGAGTGGAATCTTAAAATTATGAAATTTCAAGCTGATATAGAAGCTTCTGAAACATCTGTCCATCCTCCCTCTGAGGGGTGGGGGAATGGAGAGAGAGAGAATGAGAGAATGACCCTTGCTCTAGAAAGGAGTAGATAAAGAAAAGAGAGCCCTAGGTTTTATATTATCCTTTGGGTTTTTAATCTCAAATTCCTGTTGTTCATTGCTGGTATATAAGAAGGCATTTGACTTTGCTATATAAATTTTGTATTCCACAAACTTGCTATAATGGTTTGTTTGCTCAAGGAGTTATCTTGCAGTTGATTTAAAATTATCTGCAGAAAATCATGTCATCTCTGAACAATGATGGTTTTATTTTTTTTGCCAAAAATGGTTTCAATCTGTGTATCTTTTATTTCTTTTTATTGACATTGCACTAGTGAACTTTCAGTGTGATGTTGACTTGACCTAGTCTTAGTGGTAAAACTTCTAAGTATAATGTTAGCTGTAGTTTTTTGATAGGTGTTCTTTATCAAGTCAATGAAGTTACTCTGTATTCTTGTTTGCTGAGAGTTTTTGTCACTTTTTCTATACCTATTGATATGATCATGTGTTATTACTTCCCTGATGTATTGATATGATGTATTATGTTAATTGGTTTTCAAATGTTAAACCATCTTTGCATACCTACCATAAATCCCATTTGATCGTGGTATATAATTCTTTTTATACATTGTTGGCTTTGATTTGCTATTATTTTGTTGAGGGTTTTTGCGTGTTTGTTCATGAGAGATATTGTCTATAATTTTTCTTTCCTGCAATGTCTTTGTCTGGTTTTGATATTAAAGTAATGCTGGCTTTATATCATGAGCTAGAAATTATTCCTCTGCTTCTGTTTTCTAAAAGACATTACAGACACTTTATATAATTTCCTCATTAAATATGTGGCAGAATTCACAAGTGAGTCCTTCTGGTATTAATGCTTTCTGTTCCCAAAGATTATTAATCATTGATTCAGTTTCTTGATTATATATATCTGTTTAGGAGATTAATTACTCTTCTAAGTTTAGTAACTTGTATCCTTCAAAGAATTGGTCCATTTCATCAAGGTTATGAAGCTTATTATAATGTGGATTGTAAGAATATGTGTAAATCTTTCTGAAGTGATTCATTGATTTCCAGGTATGTTTGTCATTCAACCTGAGCCCAGGTTGCCTGCAATTTTCACAGACAAATCCTGATTTTTCAGAAACATAAAAATATTTAGAGTACTATCTTCCAACATTGTTAATGAAATTCAGCATCCTGTGTTATTAAATATTTGTTACCTTTTTTCCTGCACTGACACACCTTACTATAAATGACATCCTATAATTCTTTGTATAAATGAGAATATGTTATAGAATTCCTTTTATTTGTGGGTTAATAAAATAGATTCAAGATGAAATTGTTTATGTAATTCCCATTTACTACATAGTGTCAATCAATCTTGGTGTTTAAATTATCCACTAATGCTGTACACGGTTTCCTTTTGGCAAAGTTCAACGTCAGTTAACTAGAATAGGCCTCTCAATTTAGCAATGAGGTACATATTGAAATAGCATTCTACCATAAAAATAATGATGGAGAACAAATATTTCTTTTTTTAAAATTATTGTTGTTCAAAGAACAAATATTTCATAATTGTTTTAGTTTACAGTGAAAAGATTTTTTCCCAGTTAATGATTAATGATATATGATATGGTAATCTTTCATAAGTCTTACATGTGAAAGGTTTCTATAAACCATTTATATCATTTATTTCTATTAGTGTTGGTCATTAAAATTAAAATGAAGAAAATATGCATTACCATAATTATGTTCTAAAAATATGAAATTTTTATCTCAATTATTCATCTCTTCAGAAATAATTAAGTAATCAATTAGGTGTGAGAATATGCAGTGCTACCATTTCACCCAGCTAATGTGAAGAGTTTTGGTAAAGTTATCAGGGAAAGTAAACAAACAATGTTTTGGAATTTTTTTATGTTTGTCAAGTTTGTTCAGTATGAAATTATTTTAAAATCCAAGCTTTGAGATCTAATAAAATATTTCTATAACTGAGGAACAGATTCACATAAGAATAACATTAAGAATAGACCTCTTCTTCCTTAGAACACTATGTTCTAAGCTTTGTGGTAAGCACTTAAATGCATTATCTTATTTATTCCTCAAAACAATACTGCAGGAGACAGTCTATCCCAATTATACAAGGTGATACAAAAGTGGGTTTGTAGTTGTTTGTATGGACTCACAACTGTAAACCTATTTCCGCCCCACCCTATGTACAAGAAAGCAGTGTCCAGAGAGATTTTATAACTTACCCATATCATAAAAGTTGTAAGTGATAAAGTTGGAATTGAAACCCTACTCCTTCAGACCAGTGCTATAGTGTTTATACCTTATATGATACATATTCCACATTTCTAAAATGCTGCAGTACTAATGCATCTATTCTATGATAAAAAAAGTTACTTATTTGTTGATTTATTTTAATTTGCAAGGCAAGCAAGCTTCTTTACAATTTGATAACACAACATTGCACGTGCAATTGATTATTTTATTATTGAGTAGTTGATATGATTGCACAGAAAAACTACCTACCTTCTGTAAACAACAACAAAAATTGTATCCATAAAATTTTTTTAAGATTATTTATTTATTTTTAGAAAGAGGAGAAAGGAAGGAGGAAGAAAGAAAAAGAAACATCTATGTGTGTTTGCCTCTCATGCACACCCCACTGGGGACCTGGCCTGCAGCCCAGGCATGTGCCCTGACTGGAAATCAAACCAGTGACCCTTTGGTTCACGGGCCGGCACTCAGTCCACTGAGCCACACCAGCCAGTGTGTATCCATAAAATTGTTAATTCTCTTGCTAATTAGTAATCTGAAGATAAATTTAATCTTTTCATTCCACTCAATTTTTTTTTAAAGATTTTATTTTTATTTATTTTTAGAGAGAGGGGAAGGGAGGGAGACAGAGAGGGAGAGAAACAGCAATGTATGGTTGCCTCTCACATGGCCCTCACGGGGACCTGGCCTGCAACCTAGGCATGTGCCCTGACTGGGAATCAAACCGGGACCCTTTGGTTCCCAGCCCGCACTCAATCCACTGAGCTACACCAGCCAGGGCCATTCCACTCAATTTTGATGAAAGAAAATCTAACTAGGAACATTGCTACTTCAAATGACCTCAGATATAATCTTCTCACCTCTAATAAACTATATTCTTCTTATTTACAAATATAAGGCTTTAAAGAATTATAAATGTAAAATCAAGGACTATTGTTTTATAGTACTTTAATCACTTGGTATTTTCTCAGCTGTTTTCTCCCTGAAATGACTTCGCTATGTTTCAATGAAGCTATTTTTAGTAATTATGAACAGCTTTTTCAAAATATTTCTTGTCAGTCCTGGTAATTCTCTGCCCGGAGCTGAAAAATTAATCTTTTAGAAATGTTTAGTACTTGTTACCACAAAATCAAACATACAGACCTGATTTTGTAATGTCATTGTTCCTACATTATAATCATACTTCGTGTTTTATTCCTTTCATAAACTAATATTTGTAGATAATTACAAGCATGCCCTTACAAGCAAACTGATTAATAAATTCCTAGTATTGGGTTGGCCAAAAAGTTCATTTTTTTCCCATACAATGGCCCTAGTAGTGCTAACTTGTCTTTAACTTCATTTGAAACAATGTTGTTAGATTGCATAGTGACGGCTGTCCTATCAGCATGCATTTAAAAAAATCAAAATTGATGAATTTTTGAGCAGCCATTTTAATATTGAAGATAGAAAAAGATATACAGCATTTTGGGCATATTATGTTTTATTATTTCAAGAAAGGTAAAAACACAACTGAAATGCAAACAAAGATTTGTGCAGTGTATGGAGAAGGTGCTGTGACTGATCAAATGTGTCAAAAGTGGTTTGTGAAGTTCCTTGATATATTTTGGCCAAATAATTATTTGCAGTGAGGCTGTCTAATGCATTGAAAGATGTTTAGCAGCACCCCTGGCCTCTACCCACTGAAGCCAACGTGGGAAATAGCTGACATGCTCAAAATATCCAAATCAATAAAGTTATTGGTGAAAATGAAAAATACGTCTTTTATTTTATGGAAAAACTAAACAAACTTTTTGGCTAGCCCAATAGATTACATTCAGATGTAGAGTTAATATAAAACGATTTTTATTGTTTTTTTGAGAAACCACAAAAGCAACTTAGATTCTATTTTTTTTACTTACATGTAAATATGACTTTCTAATTAGATTTTTTGAACCGCCTTTATATTTCACTTTTAAAATTCACTTTAGAAGAAAATTTTATATCCAGCCAATGTTTGCCCTCAGGCTTGAATCTAAAAATTAAATTAAAACTTTCAGATTTAGCACACTTCTCTCAATTCAAAAAAGAACAAGTGGGAAGAATTGAGTAATAATCATCAAGATTTAAAATGTATTATAAATTAAGAAGATCATCAAATGTAAACTAAATTCTGATATAAATATTGAAAATACAATTTATTTTCAAGCACAAATAAAATATTTTGAACATTGGTTATATATTAAACCAACAGGAGATCTAAAAAAAGCTATATAATGCTGAAGAAATAATATTGAAATTGAAAAATAAAAAAGGAAAATTATTTTACCTGAAAATATGAAAAAGTTTATTAGACAACATATTTGACTCTTTGTTAAAGAGAATTTATTTTTATTTTTCTTAAAAAGGTTGGCAATTAAAATACATACCATCAAAGTCTTGGTCTATTTTGTAGTGTTAAATATATATCAATGGAAATTTCAAAAGCAAAAATAAAGAAATTATGTTCATATGTCAAAACAATAGAAATGCAAAAATAATATAAACCAAAAGTAATAAGGAGAAATACTAAAGGTAAAATAAAAAATTAATACATTATAAAACAGAAAATATATAAAAGTGATAATAATAAATAGAATATTTATTTTTTTAAGATTTTAAAATTTATTTTTAGAGAGAGGAGAAAGAAAGGGAGAGAAATATCAATATGTGGTTGCCTCTTGCATGCCCCCTCCTGGGGACCTGGCCCAGAACCCAAGCATGTGCCCTGACTGGGAATCAAACCACCGACCCTTTAGTTGGCAGCCTGCATCCAATCAACTGAACTACACCAGCCATGGAATATTTATTTATTTTTAAATAAATCAGAATAGACAGATCAACAACTATGTATAATTGGAAAAAATTAGAAAGAATTTTACAATGAGAAAAAACTTTTAAAAATATTAATATAATTTGCTTTTCATAATATTTGTGTAACTTTATTGAGGCTTATTTTACATATTGTATAATTTACTCATTCCAAGTGTAAATTAAATAATTTAAATAAAATTTACTAATTTATAATTCATACAATTTTATGAAGATAAATTTGAAAACCTAGATGAAACAGATAGTAGATATACTTAAAACTTTTTTCCTAAATAAGTTAACATGCATAAAGTACTTTTTTATAAAATACTCCTCATTAAAGTCTATCTCATTAAGAGGGAGAAAGTTCAAACAGATTAATATCTAGGAAAAAAAATAGTTTGAAAGAATCTCACAGAAGACACAGAAGACACCAGCGTATTCCCCAGGGAGCTTTACAGGGGAACTAGACCAATTCTTTAAAGAATGGATAATTCCGAACTACATAAATTAGTTTAAAGCATTTAAAAAGTTTATAAAATGTGTTTGTATGTCATCGATGCAACATAGATACCAAATCAGGAAAAAAACTGCATCAAAACCAGAAAGTATAAACCATACTTATTTATGAGTAGACTTGAAAAAAATTTCTTCAGTATACTAAATGAAAAGCATATTAGGACCAAGTTCATTATTTCTAGGAAAGTGAGGGTGATTTTATATTTGGAAATGTATTAATGAAATACTTCATGTAGTTAAAAACAAGAAAACTAATCATGTGAACATCTCCATTGATGAAGAAAAGGTGATTGAAAAACTCTATTCATGTAAAAATGTTAAATGTAATGTGAATTGTTGGATATTTCTTTAATATAGACTCAGCCCAAATAAGTCATATCTAGAAAATCAAAAATATCAATGAAAAAAACATAGTACAAACATGAGTAGAGCTTAGCAAAATAGCAGATCATAAAATCTACAGCCTTCTTATAAATAAATGAACATCAGATAAGATGCATAATAGAAGAGAATATTGATGTATGACAGCAAAGAGAAAAAAATACATGGGCATGGAATTACAGGAAACATCCAAACATTAAATAAAGAAGTCTCTAGAGTCCTTAGAGATTCAGAAATAGATTTGAAAGTAATGGAAAATTACACAAGGTTTTTGCATACAAATACTTTTTAATTTACCTAAATAAATGCTTAGTCTTAAAACAAAGTTGACAAATAAGATATAGACTAGGTTAAAATAAAGAAGTTATGTATATTAAGACTTCATCCTGGAAATGATACATCAAGATACAGAGTGGGAGAAAGAATAGTCAACCAATACATTATATTTGACAAAGACTAGAAGCTATATCACAAAATAAACTACAGATCAATAAAAAATAAGACAAGCATAACAAATGTGGCAAAGAATTGAACAAGATGTTACTAATTAGTTCATCTATAAAACCAGCACATATGTGAATAGCTGTTCAGTTTCATTAGTCATCAGGGACATACTAATAAAAACTTCAATAGGATATCACAACAAAAATGCCTAATTTTTAAAAAGAACAACAATATCAAGCATTCATGAGAATGTAGAACAACAGAATTTCTCATACAGTGCTGGTAGAAACATACATTGGTGCACGCAATACAGAAAATTATTAAATTGTTTGGCAATTTTTACTAGACTTGAACAAATATGTACCCTCTGGTCAGCAGTTTCATTCTTTGTTATCAACCCAAAATCAATGTATGAAATGTTTATTGCTGCATTATTAATATAGAAACACCAGAAATAGATGTTCATTAATGATTGAATGAATAAATCTATTTTGGTATGTATAATACCATATATATGTAAGTATATTTATAGAATAGAATACTATGTTATAGTGAGTAAGTATAATAATGAAAGAATATTACAAAAATGATGTTGAGGAAACAAAAGAGAGTGAATATATTTAAAGCTGAAAACAAGACGTAGCTAGAAGTTACGATCATTGCTACTTTTGGGAGGACCAGGTGACTCATTCCAGGATTCTGGCAATACTCTTTCTGGAGATCTGGAGGCTGGTAAATGCAAGTGTTAGTTTGTAAAAACTGACTGTTTTCCTGATGCTGTGTTTACTTTTCTTTATATCTGCTCTCCTTCAATAATTTTAAAAAGTGACAGTCCCTTAATCTGCATTAATACAGAATTTGTAATTTCTTAATAAAAAAACATATTTTATACCTATGATAAATGAGTGAAACAGCACGTCACAGCTAAAAGTACTGCAGAAAATTTGGAAAAACCCACATTTTCCATTTCTCCCTAGGATGAAAAAATAGAGTGATTTATAAAATACCTTGCATTAAAGTTTGAAATACGTAGAATTTGAGCAGCTACGTACCACTTACTTTGGGATAATATTTGTTTTCAGATAAAGTGTCTGAAAGGAAAATGTCTTTTAAGTGTTGAATTAGCATATAAAATCATGTGTGCATATTGTAAGATGTGTTGTAAGAATGAAATAGAAGAATATATCTTAATCAGTAACTGATGGCTTACTTATGAAGAGTTAGATTCATTATTCTGAAAGACACGTCATTCAAATGTTGGAATTAAAACACACAGGTCATCTCTGTGATGCACTTGTTTTGCAAGAAAATAACTAGATCCTTCTAGAGCCTAGATAAACACTAGAGCCTTTAGTGTTTATTTTTTTAAACTAACAAAATGCTTCAGTTTTAGTATTATTTGTTTTTCACAACTATGAATGCTTAAAAAAAATCTAATGCTGTCTTTTGCTTGAGCTTTAGCAATGTCTTCAATTCTAGGAAACTTAATCTGCCTCAGCCTCTATTTGCTGTATGCCTAGAGAGTGACTTAGAGGTAAATGGCTTAGTTTCATAATATTTTATTGACACAAATTTCATTTTAACAGTCATATATCTTTACCAAATAAGGCTATGCTAAAACTTAAGCCTTTAAGAGAAATAGATTTGTATAGGAAAAACATAGCGAGAGGCTGAAAAAGTTCAAGGAATCTAGTGAATAGGGCATGACACTTGGTCAGCAACTAAAATGGGAACACCAAATGTAATATCAATTGTGCAGGAATGATATGGATTTCCAGGGCGAATATGATTTATTCGTACCATTCTGAACTATTGTGCTAAAGGAGAAAACATCAATCATTGTAATAAGGCAGGAGACAGTCAGGAGAGAGGAAGGTCTGGAGGCACCACAGGACAAAGATAAAGGATGTAGATACAGAGCAGAGACCCTGTCCTAACCAGTTGTCCTGCTTTCTGGGAAAGTGCTGAATCATGGTGAATCATGACTGCGCCTGCACAGAAGATGCTACAAGACCTTTGCTTCATTATAATTGCATCGTAATAGATTAGCATTGTGGTACTGCCCACCCCCACCCTTACCTGCCGTGGCCAATCAAGGAAAATCATGGGAGACTGCATGCACAGTAGCTTAAAAGTAACATAACTACTTGTACATGCATAATAAAAGCCTGCCAATAGTAGGCAGGAAATACCCACCCTATAAGAACAGAATGCCTCCGGACACCGAAGGTCAATCTCTGCTTGAAGTTGGCCTGCTCCCCTGTTCTGTGGAGTGCACTATCACTTAAATCTGCTCTTTCTCTTTCTGCTATAAACTCTGTGTGTTCGTTTCCATTCACCGTTCAAGATCACTACGAATCTGGTTACCTGTTCCCACCTGCGACAGTAAGAAAGTACTGTTTTCAGGCTACCTAATAGCCATGAAATCATACTCTCAGCCTAATCAAAGACCAAATCAGAACTCTAAAAACTGACAGCTTGTCATTTATCTCTATTTAGTAAATAAAACTTCACTTTACACATCACTACTTAGAACCACAACCAGGTTTCTGTTTTCTTAGAACTCTGAAAGAAAAATAAGGGCTCTCTTTCTCTATAGCTTGTTAACTTTCTCATAGGCAGTGTTTATAAGAATTCAGTATATTTGAAAACACTTCTTTTGCTTAAAGGAAAAGAATTAAAATCTCAAATGTTTTTAGCCCCAAAGCAAAATAAGATTCTCCCAATTGGTATTGTTATTCAAAATGGAATATTAAACTCAAATAGCTGCAGGCAAGACAGTGATGATCAAAGGCAATGAGTATGAAAACCAAGGATTTGTTTAAGAGTGAAAAGGAGATTACATTGTCTTGTCATTAGAAGTGAAAATGATTCTAACAAATCAGTCTCACCCTGGACTGGTTGATGAGGCAGAGACCAAATGCTCTTGTTGGCAAATGCTTAGCTGTAAGGGAACTCACTTTAGATGCAATAGGGCTCCAGCAGCAAAGGAATTTGGGAAGTGGGACTCTGTTTAACCCTCTGTAGCCTCAGGCTTGGCTGACTACCAGAAAACGGGAATGCCCCCAGGAAGAAGGTTAATGAATGTATAGAGTGTGATAACTGCCTGATGTTATCTGTTAATTTAGGAATTCATTGTTCTTTCTGGTGGTCTACTGACTATTCATTGTATGGTTTTACTATTAACCCCCCTATAAAAAGGGATCCTGTCCTGGAAAGGGAGTAGATTCTCCTTGGCTAGCCACCCCTGGGAGCAGCTGCTTTGCCCATGCATGTAAATGTCTCCTACTAAAATTCTTATGAATTCGAATAAGGCTACCTGTTAGTTCCTCAGAATGGAGTGTGAATTTAGACTTTTGGAGCTTTCCCCCAACACAGCTGAAATGAAAGAACATTGTAAAAGTAGGTAAAAAATGAACAGTGAGTATAAAAGCAAGGTTCTCTTTCAGATAATGCACACATACCACTCTATTCAGATTTAAATCCTACTGACTATAAATTTGTACATAAGGTTGAGAGTAATGAGACTTTGATTATTATGTTTATTCAGAAATAATATACTAAGCTCCTAGTACATGGCAGGTACTGGGCCAGGTCCTACAAATCCAAAGATAAATAAGACATACTCACAAGCTGCTACGTACAGATTACATTAAAACAGAAGACTTGCTATGAGAGTTCCAACTTCTAAAAATTTGAATGTCTGTGTGTTATTTTAGAGTAAACAGAAAATAAATACCGTCCATCAATATATATAATAAATCTTTACTAATAGTTTACTGTGCTCGGCATGTTCATACATGGTACTCTGATTACTTGCCTCCAGTATGTGCCCTGACTGGGGATTAAACCCACAACGTTTTGGTGTATGGGATGATGCTCCAACCAAGTGAGCCACCTGGCCAGAGCTTCACACACGGTACTATTATAAAAGAGTTTTAAAGCATGATCTTAATATTCAATAAGTTTAAAAAATTGTTAAGCAGAAAAAAATTAAAAGAATTCCCCACATAAAGAAAATATAGGCTAGGTACAAAATCAAGAACCAATATTTTATGGAACAAAGTATTATCTCAATTCTTTGAGTATTATCCACAATACTTTGTGAAACAAAGTATTCTATCCTGTTAGCATAGAAGTATGAGATAAAATGCCCCTATCTATGGCATCAATTTAATTTATCTTTAAATTAAACATGGAAACAAAAATTAATTTGGGAAGTATAAAGGTAGAGGCCAGACAATTTATCATTGAGATTTAGATACATATTTTGTCTCATTATTTGAAATTTACACTTTGAAAAACATTGTTCTAGGTGCTAAATAAAACATACAGAAAAAATTAACAAAACCAGAAAATATTCTGCCTATATGATGCTTACATTCTTAAAAAAAGTTTTAAAAAATAATGTAGAGAAAAGAGCTTTAAAAAGAATGCTGTAGAAATACATAGCTTGTCAGATGGTTTTAAGTGCTATGAGAAAATAATAATGTTGATAAAAGAGATGAGTAGTGCATATGCATTATGGATGGGCTTGTTTCATATAGGATGGTGAGGAAAACTTATTAAGTGACATTTAATCAGGGACATTAAGAAATTAAAGAAAATCAATTGTTTGTTTATTTGTTTCTCACCACAAGGAATGAATTTTACTGTATGTACAATTAAAAATAAATGTAAAAAATAAGAAAACAGCCCTGGCCAATGTGGCTCAGTTGGTTGGAGCATCATCTCATAGACAGAAAGGTCACAGATTTGATCCCTGCTCAGGGCACGTACTCAGATTGCAGGTTCAATTCATGGGTGGGGCACATACAAAAACACAATCAATCAGTGTTTTTCTCTCACATTAATGTTCTTTCTCTCTCTCTTCCTGCTTCTTTCTCTCTATAAAAGCAAGGAAAAAATGTCCTTGGGTGGAGATTAAAAAAAAAAAAAAAAAAAAAAGAAGAGAATTAGCCATGATCTGGGCTTAAAGTATGCCCATCGGTTTGAGCATCATATACTGTAGTCCAAATGTAGGGGTATGTTTGATTTTTGTTTTATTTTTTAGGATGCTGAAGGACCCCAGTATACCTAGATAGGAGTAAGAAGAATGTAGTAGGAATGAACATAGAGAAATCACATTGGGACAGATCATACAAGGCCAGGCAGGCAATTGGAAGGGCTTTTAAATTTACACAGAGTTGTCTAGGAAGTCTTTGAAGATTTTGAATTAAAAAATGACATTATTTGATATGTTTTAAAATTGTATGTAGCCCAATAAGAAAAGCAAGATGAGAAGAAGCAAGATAATTCAGCAATTTTTTAGGTTAGATAATAATCTAACCCAAAATGATGATATCTGAGACTGGAGTACTGGCATTGGAAGCAGTCAGATTGCAGGTATACATTGAAGATATAGCCAAGAGGATTACCTGACAGGGTGGAGATGGGGTATTTGAGAATAAGAGGAATCAGGGATGTTTCCACAGTTTTTGACTTTGAGCAATTGAAAGAACACAGTTGTTACTGCATATGATGTAAAGGAAAAGTTAGGACAAGTTTGGGGAGAACAATCAGGTATTTTATTTTGGATGTATTCATTTGAGTCCACCTATTGGACCCCCAAGAGATGCTGAGTAGGTAGGTTGAGTAGGCAAGTCAATGAATGATTCTCATGAAGAAGAATGATGTAATTTCTTTGGGGTGTTGGAGCATTTTTGTATCCTTATTGTGGTGGTTATATGAATCCATACAGATGATAAAATGTCAGAGTATTATGCACCAAGAAACAAAATGAGTGCATGTAAAAACTGATAAAACCCAAATAAGATCTGTGGTTTAGTTAATAGTGTTGTTTCAATGTGAATTCCCTGCTCTTCATGATAACACTAGGTCTATGTAGATAGATAGAGTCCTTGGGAAATCTGATTGAAAAGTAGAATTCTACTATAAGGTTGGCCAAAAAGTTTGTGTGGTCTTTTCCGTAAAATAAAAGACACATTTTTCATTTTAACAAATAACTTTATTGATTTGGATATTTTTAGTATGGCAGCTGTCTTCCACATGGTGTAACAATGGATTATTCTCAATTAATATCTCAGTTTGATCTCTATCAATTTCAACTCGTCTACCGGACCATGGAACATCATCCAGCGAGAAATCTCCAGCATGAACTTCGCAAACCACTTTTGATGAATTTGGGTAGTCAGTCACAGCACCTTCTCCATACACCACACAAATCTTTGCATTTCAGTTGTGTTTTTACTTTTCTTGAAATAATAAAGCATAATATGCCAAAATGTCACTTATATTTTTCATCTTCAATATTAAGATGGCTACACAAAAATTCACCAATTTTGATTTTTTTAACTCATGATGATATGAGACCTGTCACAATACAATCTAACAACATTATTTTGAATAAAGTTAAAGACAACTAACAGAAAAAAACAAATGAAATTTTTGGCCAGCCCAATATTTTTGCAACTTTTAAGTGAATCTAATGTAACTTCAAAATATAAGGTTTGAAAATGAAAAATAAGATGAGGATGGACAACTGAGTATGAGTTTCAGTAGCATTCCACCTTTACCAGCTCTGTTTTAATGATGGACCCTCCCACTGTCTCCTTGTCAAGTGAAGATTTCTAATCATACAGGAGGAAATCCTGCTTGAACCAATTTAAGAGAAACTTTGAGAAGGGAAACTGGAAAAAACTAAGTATAGACAAAAAATTATCAGCAGTTTTTTTAAGCAGAGAAATTGAGTGTAAAGTGGGGGAAAATCAAGGATCAAGAGTTTTTTTAAGATATGAAAAACTATATAGCTTTATATTCTCATGGGAAAGACCCAGTAGGTTTAGAAGATTTTTTAGATTCAGGACAGAAAGCATTGTTGCTGGAGTGATGTCTTTAGGAGAGAAGAGATGGGATCTTAGTACAAGTGTTGGTTTTGGATTCAGATGAGATCACAAACAGATATATCTATATCTACATATCTACACCTACCTACCTACATACCTGTGTTCTCTTTAGGAGAGTGAAAATGTTGAAAAGGTGAGGTTATCTTGTAGGATTTAAAGAGAGTGATAAGTTTCCACTTGCAACTAGTAATCATTGACGTTAGGAGGTGAGTCTTTTTAGTTGTGATTTCATCTTATTCAGTAGTAAGAATTCACTTTGGCTGAGTTTTTGCTCAAGTAACTAACAATGGAGGGAGGAGCAGGTGGGATTGTTAAGGATTTTTTCCAGAGAGTGAGTATAGAATCTAATGAAAGGTGTTGGAATCTGAATTGGTAAGAAGGAAATAAAGGACTTTTTGACAATGTTTGTATGATAAAATTTTTCACACTCTTTGCACTTAGATTTTCTCTGGTACTGTTTAGCATAATCTCTGTAAATTTATTTTGGAATCACATTAGGATCCTGCCTACAAAAGCCACATAGAATCTTGCTTGTTTATATGTCACTGTGCCTCTGAAGCCAGGCAAATTTAAAGTATTTTATATCAGGTAGATATTGGTGGACTAAAATTAACTCCACAATGTGTAACAGCCAAAGTTAAAATGATCCCTTTT
>PVJI01017459.1:20235-35702 GCA_004026765.1 Micronycteris hirsuta
TCTGGCTATTTTTAGATTGTTCTTAATTTCAATGTCTCTGGTTATATTTTGTTTGCTTTTTTCTTTTGTTGCTTATGTTCTAGTTAAAGGTGAGATCACATGGTATTTGTCCCTCACCACCTGGCTTACTTTGCTTAGCATAATGCTCCCCAGTTCCATTCATGCTGTTGCAAAGGGTAAAAGCTCCTTCTTTCTCTCTGCTGCATAGAATTCCATTGTGTAAATGTACCATAGTTTCTTGATCCATTCATTTGCTGATGGGCACTTAGGTTGCCTCTAGCACTTGGCTATTGTAAATTGTGCTGCTGTGAACATTGGGATGTGTAGGTTCTTTTGAATTGGTGTTTCAGGGTTCTTAGGGTATAATCCCAGCAGTGGAATTTCTGGATCAAAAGGCAGTTCCATTTTTAGTTTTCTGAGGAAATTCCATACTGTTTTCCACAGCGGCTGCACCAGTCTGCATTCCCACCAACAGTGCAGTAGGGTTCCCTTTTCTTCACATCCTCTCCAACACTTGTTTGTTGATTTATTAATGATGGCCATTCTGACCGGTGGAGGTGGTATCTCATTGTGGTTTTAATTTGCATCTCTCTGATGGCTAGTAATGCTGAGGAAAAATGATGTGTTTTTTAATTAAAATATTATAATTTGTATTCATATCTCCTTTGAAAAGAAATACTTGTAATATACAGGGTAGGACAAAAGTAGGTTCACATGTGTTTGTATGGAAATTAATACAATAATTAACAATAATACAAGAATAAATTGTTTCACATACAACTATAAACCTACTCCATGGTGAGTGAAATCTCTAATGGTACATGAATAAAATTGCACTTTGGTTTCAATATATGTCCTGAAAAAAAAAAAAACACTAGTTTTTAAATACAGGTCAGCAATGTTAAAATATATTTTTATTAGTTACAATGTATAAGTATTTTTTCCTTATTGGAAGTATGTCCTCAACCACTGACGCATAATATTAAAATATTTTATATCATACACATCCAGGTATTTCTTTAAACTTTATTAATTAGTTAGTAGGAATTAATTGTGCAATACAGTCCACTTATCTACTGGTAAGAAAACAGAAAGAGCTAATAACAAATAACAGTTAATTTTTTAACAATTATTTATTAGCTCATTTGCATATAGTTTGTACATTATTAAACTCTAATATTGTAATAAATAATTTTATCATGTATACTAGTATCTTCCTTTTTAACTAGAGTTTGTTTCATAGAGCTAAACAAATGTATCCCTTAGGGGTCAAGTAAAGAATTTGGGTAGCAGAGAACAGTCTGGCAGCTATCAGATGGGTGGGGAGTGGGGTGTGGGGAGGGTGGGGCTGGGTTGTAAAGGGATTAAGCAAAAAAAAAAAAAAACAGATGCAGACAACACAGTGTGGTGATTGCCAGAGGAAAGGGGTGGGAGAGGTAGAAGAGGACAAAGGGGTTAAATGGTGGGAGAAAGAGACTTGACTTTGGGTGGTGAGCACACGATGCAGTATGCACATGATGTATGCACATGATGTGTTATAGAGTTGTACACTTGAAACCTGTATAGTTTTATTAACCAATGTCACCCAATAAACCCACTTTAAAAAAAGAATTAGGGTAAAACACCAGCTGTGCAGTTTCTTTGTGCAGTGTCTGTATGATATCTTTATTTCCACTGCATATTATGCTGCCTTAGAATTTGGAATCAACTTGATCATAAAGAGTATAATTAAACACAGGCATCAAATTTGTACTTGCATATCTCATGCTTGTAAATTCCATATATAAACTATTGAAGTTTGGAGATCATGTGGTATTTGCTACCTCATGAGAGACCAAAGGGGAACCCTTACCTGAAAAGTATAGTAAATTGCATTTTGATATAAGTAGTTCATAATACAGTCAGGTAACTAATTACTGCCTGCTAGTCTGCCTACCTAAAGAGAAAAATTTTATCTAGGTCAGAATGAACAATTATTAGTAGGAGATAAAACTAAAATTCAACCACCACCACAAAATCAAACCAAAACAGAAAAGAAACCAAAAAATAAAAAGAAGAAACAACAAAAATAGCTTACATCTAAAAATTCAAACTTAGAAAAACTGAAAATTTGTTTAGAAAATCTTGCTAACTCAGGAGCACCAAGGAAAGGCCTGCAATTAAAAAGATGTGTTGTGACTAATTATACTTTCACTAAAATAAAAATGACTTACACAGATGGATTTCCTGATTTAAAACCAAGTACTTCATATCATACTACATTCTTAGTTACACTGAGCATGTATTCTGAGAATGCTGAAAAAATAATTTTGCATCACACACACACACACACAAAATCCTGTGTCTTCAGACTATTTACAAATTATAAACTTAAGCCTGACACTCAGATTTGCCACTAAGAAGCTGTATGATTGTGGCTGGTCACTTCATTTTCTCTGAACCTGATTTTACCTAGTTAGGGGAGAGTGGCATAGTAATAAGTAATAAAATGTGTTAACTCCTTTAGAATAATACAGGCTAGGATCAATGGACAAAAATCATAATCATAATAGCTAACAATTAGCACACCATTTCCTTTGTGCCACAGACTGTTTCTAAGTACTGCACACATGTCACCTTGTTTGACCCTGACAACCACCATATGAAGCAGGTGCTATGACGAGGTGCAGTTTTCACACACCGAAATTGAGTTCTGGAAAGGTAGAGTAACTTGCGTAAGATCATTCCAATATTAAGTAGCAGAGTTGAATTTCAGACCTATAGTCATCTGGTTTCAGAACTATAGGAATTAATTTTATGAAATCATGGTGGCCTATGCAAAGCCCCATTATTTTCTTATTGTTTAAGGTCTCAGCAATTGTGATATTGCACAGAATGATACCAACCATCAAAAAGTCCTTCCTTATATTATTTTTAAAAAGTATTAGATAGATAAGAAAAGATTACACAATGATCCTGCAACTGTATTCCAATACTCTTGTGCCACCAAATAAATGACAGGGGGAAAAAAAGTCAGTGTTCTACGACATTTGATGCCTTGAATGATTTTGAAAACATTGAAAATTTGACAAAACCAAAACTCAAATTGCCCCAGCAATTTTTATCAACTTGTTCTTTGAAGTAAGTGCATTTCTAACTAAATGTTCCACTTGTCTAATTCAACTTTTCAAAATGTGTCTAAGGGCTATGTGCTCTTGTAGAATATTTATGATTATTGTTGGAGAAAATAAAAGTGTGTTGACTCTAAGAAAAAACTGAAATAACATGAGTTGGTTTAAGTGCTCTTTTATAGAAAGTCTTTATGTTTGTGACTTGATCTCTTGTACTAAACGAGTTACATATCATTCTTTAGGAGTTTACTAAGTAATAATTATGCTGTTAACAATGACCATTGCTTTTGAACACTAATCATATGCTAGCACTCATATTAAGATGAATCGTAATATTCTAAAGCTTGGAGTATTTGCTGCTTGCTAGGCCCTATAGATGGCCTTTACTTACTTTATTAGCTAGAAATCTTCCTGCTGTAAGTGTGAAGAATGTAATGCAAACTGATGTTAGCTAAATAGAAATATCAAAGCAGGTATATAAGAATCAAGTCAGTTGGCTCCAGGGACTCAAAACATTTTTGAGAACTCAATTTTATCTTTCTGTCATCTCTCATCTTGCTCTTCTTCTATTTTGTTTTTATCTTTTATTACATAGTCTCTCTTCTGGCAGCTCCTGGGTTGCATTCTAACCCTTCAACCACTACTAAATATACTGGTTTTTCACAGAAGTATGTGGTTGTTTTTGACCTGGTTAGGGAGATAAGTTTATACCTCATTCTATGACTTCTAGACTAGACAACCCACACTGTGACTGTATCATGGAGTGTAGAGGAAAGGAAAAACGCACTTTTCACCCCTATTCATAGTATCTGGCTCACTTTCAATATTACCTCCCAAGGTGGTCAATGAGAAATAATCTGGAACCTTTACAGAAACTACAGAGGAACAGAATCAATACTTGCTGAGGGTTTGGAAACCTGTTAGAATATTGCATAAGTATGCATGAAATACTTGGAACAGACACACTAAGGAAACTCACTATTTATCTGAAACTCAAATTTAACTGAATGTTCCATATTTTTATTTGCTAAATCTGGCAACTTTACTCAAGACATTATTTGCTTATATGATAAATTACCACATTTTGCTGCATATAATGCACACCCACATTTCTGGCCCAAACTTTCAGGTAAAAAAAATCTTCCATTTTAAGTTTTTAATTCAATTTTCACTTATTTATATATAGATACTTGTTTTTTGTATTATAAAAGATGTTTAGCATTTATTTTTGAACAGATTATAGTACAAGAAATTTTATGTAACATAAATACAAAGCACAACAGATACAAGGTATTTCAGGTACTATCCACGTATAATGCACATCCTTATTTTTCCCTCAAAAATTTTGGGAAAAAAGTGTGCGTTATACATGGGAAAATGCATGAGAAAATCTTTCCAGCTATGTTGATATGCTTGTCCTAAAGCAATACTCATAAATAAAAGAGCAGTGAGCTAATAAACCAAATAGTACGTGGCAAGAATGGCATATTTTATGTGCCAAGAATTATTCAAAACTATTTATGCCATAATTCAAGAATCTCATTAAAACCTTGGAAGTTAATAATTTTATTATCTTTATTTTACAGTAAGGAAATTGGAGCGCAGAGAACTTAAGTAAGTTGTTGAATGCGAAAGAGTCAACAAGAATGGAGCCAGTATTGGGCCACGGTGTGCGGCTGCAGAGGCCTCTTACAGGCAATTTGTTTAATAGTGTCACCTCTATTGCACTCCAGGGCAAGTTAACAAAGGTGTTCTGATGAAGATCAAACTTTTATTTCTCTACTCGTGTCTTCATAGACAGCTTTTTAGTGCCATACTTGCAAATTATATGATCCATATAATTTGAATACCAAATGCAGTACTATTAATTGTTAAACCCACTTCCACTATTAACATTATACCCAGAAACTCTCTTATTCCCCAATGATCTACTAAAGAGAGAGCAATCTAGCTTTACCTCTAGAGAACTTGTCTTACCAAACTCAGTAACTTTTGCTTCTTGCTGTCACCTTATGTCACTGCAGGAGACCAGTCCTTAAACTGGAGCCAGATGTTTTATACTGTTGTATGACCATCTATTGCGGCTCTGCATTTATGCACAGTACTCAGTGCTTTCACAGGAGAATTTAAATGAACCATTGGTTCTCCATACTTGGAGCCTCAGACCTCCAGACCTCAGTCCAAATACTCTTTTCCACCCTGGGATACAAAATGGTCCTCAGAGCCCTTTTAATTCACTGAGGAACCCCATAACCCTGTTAATTCACTCAGGAAGAAAGAGAAGAAAACTTGCATTAAAATCTGACAACTGTTTTTGGTTGGTCATCCTAATATATGTTAGATTTTCTTCCCTGTCACTCTTTTTTTTTTTAAAGATTTTATTTATTTATTTTTAGAGAGAGGGGAAGGGAGGGAGACAGAGAGGGAGAGAAACAGCAATGTATGGTTGCTCCCCACATGGCCCTCACTGGGGACCTGGCCCACAACCCAGGCATGTGCCCCGATTGGGAATTGAACTGGGACCCTTCGGTTCCCAGCCCGTGCTCAATCCACTGAGCTACACCAACCAGGGTCCTGTCACTCTTTTTTTTTTTTATTAAAGATTTTATTTGCTTACTTTTAGAGAGGGGGAAGGGAGGGAGAGAGGGAGAGAAACACCAAGGTGTGGTTGCTGCTAGCGTACCCTGCACTGGGGACCTGGCCTGCAACCCAGGCTTGTGTCCTGACTGGGAATCAAACCCGCAACACTTTGATTCGCTGGCCGGCACTCGATCCACTGAGCCACACCAGCCAAAGCTCCCTGTAACTCTTCAAAATCTGTGTGTACTATAAATGTTGCAGATGAGAATTTTTAAAGTAAATTTCATTATAATAACTCAATTCCTATTCTGGGCTCTCAGAGGAATATATTTGTACAAAAGCTGCTGCAGCTCAGTGGTCAAAAGAATTGGAGAGTTTTTAAACTAGATTTATGAAGATAGTTTTAAATTTTTCAAATAGAAGTTGACTTTTTTTTACTGCTAATACTGCCAAAATATGTATAACTTTCTGACTGATTTCCTTCATATCTACTGAAAGGTTAAATCGTTTTAACATAAGTATATTATGGCAAAAGCTGCCAGATAAAAACATTTACAAATTAGGGTTTTTTTCAGGGTCAATATAGATATGAAATCCCTACACACAGATATAAAAACAAAGATACCTTTTTAAATCCATTTAAAAAATGATCAGTGCTGCTTAGCAAAAGAAATTGGAGAAAAATGTATTTCATATATTCTCAACTTCCCAACTCTCCTCTAACTACTAAAATCACCTTCCCAACACAGTTACCCAAATTTCATGAAAAGAAACCATTTTTTTAATACAAACATGGTCACATAGTGAGCAGAAGGCATTTGTGCTTGCTAAGACAGACAAAAGTTTGAAAGTAAATTTGCCACCAGCCACCTATCACTGGTTTTGCCAGAGGAGCAAGTAGTTCACCCTGCGCTTTGCCTCATTGTCGTTCAGTCTCTTCCTTTCTTAGTAGCTCAGCCACCTTCTGGGTGTAGCAGCTTGACTTCTTCTTTAAAAAGAAAAGCCATATGAAAGCTGAGTTGATACAGAAATAAATGGAAAAAAAAACATATAAGCATATGGTTCCTTAAAGTGAATTTTGAATCCCTGCATGATAATCACCAGGCTTCTTTGTGAGAAATATTTATTTGGGACCACACTGGATAAGCTGTTCTAAATCTCTCTGGATGGAGGAGAGGAATCGATAATTTAAAGGCTTATGGTAATCCTCTTAAATGAGGTATTCATATACCTTTTTTTAATGACAGTGATTTATAGGGTATGGAAAACTATGGTACAATATATACTTGGTACATTATGCCAAAAGACAATGTTTAAGAGTATATTCAGTCAGTTTTGTCTGGGTTCAAATCATGGCCCTGTCACTTAGAGGTGTCCCTTAACTGACTTCGTGGAGTCTCAGTTCCCTAAGCTGAATTTTATGAGAACATATTTGTATATAGCTTCTGGCACATGTTAAACATTCAATAAATGTAAGCCATTATTATTATGAAAAAAGCCTACCAAATAAACATATTACTAGAATTCATAACACATGTCTATTTTTGTTATAAAATTAGATATTTTTAGGAGATATTTTATATGAAGCTGGTTCTTTCTCACTATGCTTCAATCTGCTCTGTCTGTATTCACACTTCCTTGGAAGGCCTAGGGAGCTCTGACCTGAGGGAAGAAGAACTTTTTGTATTTTTTTTTTTTTTTTTGCCTTTAAAACACTGCTATTAACTAGCCCTTTCTTTCTTTGAAGTCTGGCTATTATTAGCACTTGCTATTATCTAGGCCTTTGTTTGAAGAAGTGCTATTGCAAAGAGCTGGGACTGGCCATTGCGGAGAAAATGAGTGATGTTAACTAAAATCCACTTCAGACTAAGATACCAGAATGCCAAGTCATTAATTGTAGACTTAAAAAAATAAATGTCAAAGCAATTGTGAATACTCATTTTGGCATGATCAGCAGATTTTTTCTCTTAGGCTATAAAGAAGCCAAGTACATTAAAAGGCAACAATTTTTATTTGAAATAAAAACTGTATTCATAGAAATAAATGCCAGAAGCCTATAATTTGAGTACATGGGAATAAGAAGGCACTCAGAAAGATACTGACTCAGAACAAAAGGCCCTCTATAACCCAAATGTTAATGGTAATGGGTGCAGCATAATTTTGCTACCGGTTCTGGAATTCTCAGTCTATGGACTAAAATTGCCTGCAGCCACGTGGGATTTAGCTTTGTCATTGACACTGGTGGAAACAGAAAGGCATTAGCTAAGACTTCCTTTCCTGTGAGCAGCAAACAGAGATCTCCTCCAAAGTTGCCCCCCTTTATTGGTGTGCTTTTCCCCTTTTTTGTCTTTGAAGCCCTCAAAATGTGCTTTTTATAACTTTAAGTTACTTTTCAGTTATGTTCATACATTAAGCTGCAAAGACTGCAATCTTTTTATGAGTCTATGTCTGAAAAAAATACTATACATTTATCTTTCTATTTCCTTCCCTCCTTTCTTCCTTCCATGCATCCTATCTCTGTTCTCTAAAAAGGCCCAGAAATAATAACAATCCAATAGGAATAGGCATCTCTATACTCAAAACTCTGAACTCTGAAATGCTTTAGTAAATAGTGCATGTTGAATTATTGGCTGAATTCAGGACTAGTATAAGAAATGATCAGTGAGTCTGTGATATTTGTGTGTGTGAAAGCAAAGGGAGAATAGAAGTCTGATAGTGTTATATCAAAAGGCCATTGAGAGTAAAATAAAAAACTTCTACTGAACAAAGACAACAAAAGCAAAATCACGTACTATTATAATGGGGTACAGAACATGGGTCCCCTGATAATAGAGGAACAACCCTCACAATCCTGTCTTCAGGCAGGGTGGGGGGCAGGATGCCCACAGAGTGGGAAGTACATCATTTAAGACACATTGCATAACAAAGGCGAGTTAACAGCTGGGCATTCCTGGAGGAAAGAAGGATGCTGCCCAGGGAGAATTGTATAGTGACTCTTGAGAATGTGCATTGATTTGTAATATAGCCTGGGTTGGGACATGCGGCACATGCCCTGCCAGGATGCTTGTGTGTCACTGGGAACTCTTGCCCTGACTAAAGATGGCAGCTAAAAAATTGTAAAAGAAACTGGAGAGCTGACTGGGGAACTGGGGCGCAAAGTGGTGCACACTAGTGCACCATAGAAAAAGCTGGATATGAAGTCACGTAGGGAATTCCAAGCCAAGCATTTAAATTACATCGGACCTAAAGTTAGGGAGACACAAGAAGGTCTGCCTGAGGGTCTGGCTGTGGTTATGCCCATCAGTAGGTCAGCTGTGAAGTGTGCAGAGAGGTCTGCAGAGAAGGCAGCCACGAGGTCTGTCTGCCTCGAGGGTCTGCCTGGAGCAGACAGCAACAAAACTGGCAGTACTGCAGGGCACCCACCAGGACAAGCACACAGTGATGAGAGATGCTTGGAGCTGAGCTGTGAACAGGAATGCTGAGCTGCAGACTTCTGTTTTTTGGAAGGACGTATGAAGAAGTCACTCCCTTGTTATGGGACGTTAGGGCTTGGTATAAGCTCTTTCCTTCTGGGGTTTTTGGCATTTGGATATTCTGGGCTCTGGCCCTGCTGCCCACATGGGTGGCAGTGCTCATGGGACCAGGAGATGCAGGACCAGCAGGGGCTTGGACTCCACAGAGAATGGGAGCGCACTCCTGGAGGCAGGGTCCAGTGCTGGGATGTGTGCCTCCCTCGGGTCCACCCTCTGGGACAGTGTACCATGGCACATGTTTACCTGATCTGCTACAAGAAGGCTGAGAACAGCGCACCCCAGATCCTGAAGGAGAGAGCTGCTGTGTGAGGACGGCGACTCTGAAACCCACAGTGCACCCTCCAGAGAGGATGGAGATCTGTTTGTGTGACCAGATAATGGACAGATAAACATATGGGGAACCTCTGGGCAGGGTTTTGGCTTGTAGCCTTTTGTGGAGCACGGGAAGTTCTGTGTCTTGTGGAAGAGGAGCACTCTGAGCAGGACTGCTCTCAGCCCCACCATCCCAAGGTTGGAAACCTGTTAATAAAAACCTGTTTCCTTTAACACTAATCATTGAATCATGTAGATCCAAGGTGCCACATGGCTGAGCCCCAGTTTGCATGGTTACACTATTGATTAATATACATGAAATATATATATTTTGAAACAGTGAGTTAATAAGGATACTGAAAGAGAAAATATATTTGAACAAGAACAACAAATAACAATAAAATACTTTATTAATCACCACCTATGTACCTAGAGTACTACTTCCTTACCTTAAAATTGGCAATTAAAGGAAACTCTAATATCTTCCCTTCTGATCTCATATTAACTGTATTTTAGTATAACCCAATAATTCCAGCTAATAATGAAAGGTTTTTTAAGAGAATAAATTAGCTAACAAATGAAGTACAAATACCAGAATTAGAATACTGCCATTCTGCAGTTTGCAATGATACAATTATTTCAGGCAAAGGAGTAAACAATTAGATCAAAGACTGATGGGAACTTTACTAAGGAGAAATTAGGCTATTGCCTCAAGATCCCATGGTCAATCTCATTATCAAACATGAGAGGGCTGGATGTTTTGTACCTCTTAGAACCACTCCCAAAGCTGAAACTGAATCTAAGCAAAATCCTAATACTTCCAATTTTTAAAGAAAAATTGTTCCTATGACAACTTAAAAGGAATCAAAAGAAGACAGAGAGCCCTGGCTGGTGTAGCTCAGTGGAATGAGTGTGGGCTGGGAACCAGAAGCTCCCGGTTCGATTCCCCGTCAGGGCACATGCCTGGGTTGCGGGCCAGGTCCCCAGTGAGGGCCATGTGAGAGGCAACCATACATTGCTGTTTCTCTTCCTCTCTTTCTCCCTCCCTTCCCTCTCTCTAAAAATAAAAAAATAAAATCTTTAAAAAAAAAAAGAAGATGGAGAAATCAAGAATGCAATTCATACCTTTGGACAACTTACATGGTTTTTGCAGTGTAGCAAGAACATGAAACAAGAAAAAGCAGGATTTGGAAAAGAGAGATTATTCTAAATTAACAAAGACCCTGGAAATATAACGAAGAAATCAGTGAATGTAATTTGAACACAAATTTGAACAATTTGATTTTAAACTGGCATTTTAAGACAATTGAAGAACTATGAACACAGAATAATATTGAAAGTAAAAGAATTATTATGAAATGTCTTACATAAGTATAATAAAGGGATTGTGCTAAAGGAGGAAAATTTCCGTAATTTTTGAGAGATGTATATATCATTACATAGTGCCCTGCATAATCCCAATATTTTCCTTGTCCTGAAGTCATTTTCATCAGAAATTACTATAGCCACTCTGATTTTCTTCTGATTAGTGTTAGTATGATATTTCTTTCTTTCTTTAGGGAGATTTAAGTTTCTGGCCTATATATATATATTTTTTTTTTTTATTCTGAAATTTTCCCCATTCTTTTTTCTTTTTTAACTTCAGTTTTGGAAGTTTTTATTGATCTGAATTTCCATTTCTCTGCTTATATTATTTTTTATTCTATTTATTTCCTATTGGAGCCCTTAATTTAATTATACTAGTTTTAAATTCCTTGTCTGATGATTATATCTCTCATAATTGAGTGTGATTCTGTGCTTTTTTTAATATAAATTTTATTATATTTTTTCATTACCATTTAGTCCTCTTATAACCCCCTCCCCCGTCAATCACCACCCTGTTGTCCATGTCCATGAGTCCTTTTCCTTTTTTGCTCAATCCCTTCACCCTCTACCATCTCCCACCAGCTGTCATCTATTCTCCATCTATGAGTCTGTCTCTTTTTCGCTTGTTAGTTCAAATTTTTCATTAGATTTCACATATTAGTGAAATTATAAGGTATCTGCCTTTCTCTGACTGGCTTATTTCATTTAGCATAATGTTCTCTAGGCCCATCCATGCTATCACAAAGGGTAAAATTTTTATCTTTTTTATAGCCAAGTAAAATTCTATTGTGTAAATGTCCCATAGTTGTTTTATCCACTCATCTATTAATGGGCACTAGGGCTGTTTCCATATCTTTGCGATTGTAAATAATGCTGCAATGAACATGGGGGTGATTATGTTCTTTCAAATTAGTGTTTTGGGTTCCTTTGGATATATTCTCAGAAGTTGGATTCCTGGTTCAAGGCAGATCCATTTTAATTTTTTGAGGTATTTTCATACTGCTTCCCACAGTGGCTGCACCAGTCTGCATTCCTACTAACAGTGCAAAAGTGTTCCCCTTTCTCCATGTGCTTGCCAGCACTTGTTGTTTGTTGATTGATTGATGATAGCCATTCTGACAGATGTGAGATGGTATCTCATTGTGGTTTTAATTTTAATTTTTCTGATAATTAGTGACATTGAGAATCTTTTCATATGTTTATTGGCCATCTGTGAGTCCTCTTTGGAGAAGTGCCTGTTCAGGTCCTTTGTCCATTTTTTAATTGGGTTGTTTGGTGTTTTTTGGTGTTGAGTTTCATAAGTACTTTATAAATTTTGGATATTAACCTGTTATCAAATATATCAGCGAATATGTTCTCCCATTCTGTGGGTTGTCTTTTTACTTTGTTAATAATTTCCTTTGCTGTGCAAAAAACATTTTAGGTTGGTGAAGTCCCATTTGTTTGAGCAATGTCCAAGATTCTGCTGCCTATGTTTTCTTCTAGGATTTTTATGGTTTCAGGTCTAACATTTAAGTCTTTGATCCATTTTGAGCTTATTCTTGTGTATGGTGTTAAGAAGGTGGTCTAGTTTCATTTTTCTACACATATCTATCCAATTTTCCCAACACCATTTATTGAATAAGCTATCTTTAGCCCATTGTATGTGCTTGCTTCCTCTATTGAATATTAATTGTCTATAAAGGTGTGGGTTTATTTCTGAGCTGTCCATTATGTTCTATTGCTTTATATGTCTGATTTTATGCCAGTACCAAGCTGTTTTAATTGTTATGGGCTTATAGTGTGGTTTAATATTAGGTGGCACGATTCCTCCAGCTTCGTTCTTCTTTCTCAGGGTCTCTGTAGCTATGCAGGGCCTTTTGTGATTCCATATACATTCTTGAAATATTTGTTCAAAATATTTTATCTCTGTCATAACTGAATATGTTATCAGAGATAATTATATGTCTGTGATTTTTTTAATTTTTAAATTTCAGACTTTTTTTTTCTTCCCTTTTGTTCTTAAAATTTTGTTGTTGTTGTTGTTAAAAGTTGGACATGCTGTATTGGGTAATATGAACTGAGTAACTGGGCCTCTGATGTGAGGATCTGTATTTATCTGGCTTGGAACTGGGCTTTGTTCAATGGTGTAGCTGTAAGAACCAGAAGCTTCACATTTCTCTAGGAAAAAACACAATCCACCAAAACTCACATAAGAAGCAAATAATCTCAATAGACCATCTCTATCAACAAAATTGATCCAACAATTAATTACCTCCCAGAAAGGAAAGCACCTGGCTCAGATGGATTTAGCAATGAATTTTACCAAACATTTAAGAAATGATACCAATTTTCTGTAATATCTTCCAAAAATACATACATTACAAGGCAAGTATTGGAACAAGGTAAAGATGTCTCATGTCACCTATTCAAGTTTGTACTGGAAGTTCTACATCATGCGACAAGATAAGAAAAGGAAAGGAAAGGTATGCAGATTGAGAAAGAAATAAAACTGTTCATGTTTATGTGACAGGACTGTCTATATGGAAAATCCCAAGAGTCAATTATTCTCTCTCTTTTATTTTTAGTTTTTATAATCTCGTGATATATTAGTGGTTGTAAGGATGTAGAAAAGAAAAATGTATATCCTTCCATTTTGAATTACAATTCCTAGGATTTCTAATATTCCCTTCTGGAGAACAATCACTTTCAGCCCCTAAATGAAACACTCTCATTACCAAGGAATGTTACTATTGGAAGTGTGTTCTGTAATGGGATAAAGGGGAAAAACAATTGAGAACTGTTGTTCCATTTTAAGCAAAAGAGAATTACATTTTATGAGTTACTAGGAAACATAAACAACCAAAAAAACAAGACAGCGCTTCATCTGGGTTAAAATATATTACAAAACTGAAAAGTTTATCAATAGCAATTCAGAAAAATGTTTGAGGAATGTATGTATGCATCCTTACATGGCTACATACATGCATTAAACATGTATTTATATATGTATACACATATATTTACATATAAACATATATATGATATACAGATATATTTTATCTATGTGTATTACTAGCATAATAACTAACCTGAGATGATTATTCCAATTATTTGAAATAAGTCTTATGGTTTTATATTTGTCAGTACTTGTCAGATACTTTAGGTGTCTCTTCAACACAAAATAATAAATCAGTTTTTCAAGAAAAGCCATAGAGTCAGTTTATGTGTTCACCTACTTGTTGAAGATTAAAGAAAATGGGAAAGCTCTGAGTAGGAATTAAACCTGTTAAAACACACCTTTTCCATAAAAATCTTAACAAAGCTCATTGAGGTATGTGGGCTTGAAAAATCATGGCTAAAGGTATATCTCCTTTTTGTATGTGTAAGTGTATCTACTTTTGTATGTGTACGTTCTCTATTGAATTACCTAGGACATCTCGGACCACAGGTGCAAGTAGATGGTTGTTTTAATCCCAGAAAAATCCCTCTGCCTGACTCCTTGTCCTGTGCAACAAAGTTGAGAAGTTGCAGAAATTATATTAGTATTTTCTTCCAGTTACCTTAAACTTTTCATTTAATTTTGGAGCAGTTATAAGTTTAGGAGCTGAGCACATATAGGAAATGAAGTAAGTCTTCTGGGTTCCTTGAATTCTTGGTTCTCAAACATCCATAAACATTCTTGAAAGCAAAGCATATTTTCCCATTACCAACACTGTAATATTCTCTAGTCATCTTGCCACTATACCTTTCTGAAGGGCAGACCACCAATTCCCAGCCAAATTATGAGCTCTGAATTCTGTCAACATACGATGCGATTGTTTATCTGCACCCAAAGAGACATCTAAAATGACTGCAAAAAATAGATTAGATGTTTATTTGTGGAATAAACATTTCCCATTTCTAAATAAACAAATTTTTGCTATAATTTTAAAATGTTGATTTTTTAATGTTTAAATGGAGAGAACACTAAATATTGGAAGTAGTCCCATTATGTTGTGCAGATAAGATCATTCTGTAAAATGAAGATATGTATTAATCACGAAAATAAACTTTGAATTAGTTTTCAAATAAAGACAGTCCTCACTGTCCCCAGACAATGTTTTGGTGACACAGTAAGCTTTTCCATAATAAAGCACAAAGAAAAAGCTTTCATTTTAAAATTCAAAAATTGTCAGATTGCAACCTGAAAATGCCTAAAATAGTTTTAAATGGCATCACTGAGAAAAATAATCTTCTTACTTGGTAATTGGCTTTAGCCGGAACTTCTCAAGATATCGTTTTAACAGATCAAGAGTTTCAGTTTCTCAAGTTTATCAGGTTTTAGCACATGTAGTTCAGTTGCTGACTTGAGAAATTCTGGAAAAGCTCTAGTGAAAAATTTAGATGGAAAAGTTACAATAAAAATCTTTTTTAAGACAAAGCGGGGAAATATATTTTAACTCTAAATGTGTTTTGCTTGAGGCATAATACAATGTAGTAGAAAGTGATGAAGAAATAGGAAAAATAACCACTTACTAGAAAAATCCTTATCATATGAACATAAAAACCTCTGAATTTGGGTTCTTTTTAAAAAGTAAAATAAAAT
>PVJI01017460.1:0-35600 GCA_004026765.1 Micronycteris hirsuta
TTCCCAGAGGACTGCACACAGCTTGCAGGCAGCATGGCCTCTTTCCTTCTGTGAGAGACACCCAAAGGTGAGCCGGCCCGGTAGCATTGCCTCTCTGGTAACTGAGGATCCCCAGGTCTTCGCCAAAGGTCCTGCTCAACTTTCAACACCACACATAATACAGCCCTCGGTTACAGTATTTTTTTACCTTCCATTTTTCTTAATAAAACACAATTACATGATTTATGACAAGGATATATAAGTACTCAACTGCTTCTAAATTCTATACTACTCCCTTGGTTATAGCTGAATAATTATCTCCAGGATTTTCTTCTCTTAGTTAAAGGAAGAAAATGTTTAAACCTCCAACTCTCAGATATATTTCCTAAGACAAAAAGCTCAGAAACCTTTACTGAATACCATAACACCTTATTTTCAAATGTACTGAAGATAAGTTCCTTCTTTATATCCTTCTCAAAAGTTAGACAAATACACAGTTTGATTAAACGTCTGGGAATGTGTGGCCGAACAAGCCTCTGCAGGTTAGCGTTTACTGAGCGCGTATAACTGTGCTAGACATCCAGCTAGAATCACAGGAGAAAAACATGAAAGAGGACCCTGCCTTCAAGGAGCTCACAGTCTAATAAGATAAAAGGATGATCATATCAAGAAATACAATATAATGTGATCAGTACAATAAAAATAAGTACAGGGTCCAAAGGTTAACACAAAGATGGCACAGCAACAAAGAGGTCCAGTGGAATTCACGGTCAGCTGGATTTTAATGAGTAAATCAAAATTTGCCCAGTGGTCAAAGGAAATATCTGTCAACAAAGTTCCCAATATGGGACAGATACTTTGAAATACCTGTCTTAGAGAAACAATGATGAGTAAGACAAAGTCTCTGACTTCATGAAGGCAGGACAGGACCAATAAGCAAACCGGTACTTAAGTATAGTGCGATACATTCTACAGTACAAGGAAGTAGAGATACCGAAGGCTTACAGGCTGAGCGGAAATGAGACCGAAACATCGATGCAAGAAATGAACAGAAATCGGGCAGGTGAAAATACACATATCAGGGCTGGAGTGGAGGATGGAGAAGAGCACAGAGAGACAGAGGGACACAGAGAAAGACAGAGAGCAAAAATGTGGCTCAGCTCAGCGTGCCAGGAGCACAGGGTCTGAGGTAAGGCTAAAGTGGAAGCAAAAGCCATATCATGAAGGATCTTTTAAATTGGAGTTTGGACTTTATCTTGAGGGCAATAAGGAACTGCTAAATTTTTTTTTTAACATGAAAAGACTTGTTCAGATTTGTGTTTGAGAAAAAAGTATGTAGCTATGATACGGTGAATAAAATAGAAAGAAAGAAATCTGGAAGTACATGAAACAGCTGCAGTGACCCAGACAATGGTTTTCTAGAAGTCTGATCTAAGACAGTAATGGAAACAGGGAAAATGGTGGGGACGGTTGAGAGGTTTAATCAGTGGGAGAAACGAGCCTTATCACTGATCTGATTGGAAGGAGAGGGAAAGAAAAAGGAGTCAAAATGGCGGATGCCTCAGTTTCTGGTTTGAGCAAAGGGTGGATGGGACTGCTGTTGGGTATAGTAAGAAAAAGGGGAGAGCATATTTTGAGAGGGTAAAATAACCACTTCAATTCTGATCAGAATGAGTCTGAGATGCATGCAAGTTATTCAAATGAAGATGTCCAATAACTGGAGATGCAAAAACTCAAGACGAAAGGTTTGGACCAGAGACAGAGATTTGAGAATTATCCACATATGAAGTAAATGATAACTAAATTAATGTGAATAGATGGAATCGTCTGGGGAGAATGTACAAGGTGAGAAGAAAATCTAAGACAAAACCCCATGAAATAATAACATTTAGAAGACAAAGAGCTAGGAGCGTCAAGCGAGAGGGAACAGCCAGAAAAGGAAGGTGAAAATATTAATAAGAAGAAAAAGAGTAAACAATGAGTGCTTACTATGTGCTAGGTATTATACTAAGTGATTTATAAACACTAAGTCATTTAATCTTTACACACTCTTATTATAGACAGAAGGAAGGACATTTAATCCTTACATACTCTTACTATAGACAGAAAGAAGGATACACATTCTTTCAACAAGGTTTCTAGTTTGAGACAGATACTATGGGACAGAGACTTTGAAATGCCTGTCCCGGAGATAGAATGAAGAATAAGACAGCCTCCGACTTCTATATATATTATAAGTGAGTAACGTATTATCCACACCATTATAGACATGGACACTTTGGATTAGAGAGATCAACGTGCTCAGCTTCGCCCATTTGGTTGGGTGTAGGAAGTGCAAACCAAGATTACACCCGACCCCTCCAGAGCCTTTTCATAACAGCCACACTGCATGGCTTTAAGACTTAAAAAGTGTGGCATCACAGACACAAGAAAAAACAGTAATTCAAAAAGATATCGTCCCGGTAGCAATGAGCTCACCTAGCACCGAGATCTTGGTTTCTAATAACTTTCTCCATTAAAAGGAATCAGGACTTTTTGGGGGAAAATGGAGTGGGCATGAAATACACAGAAGGAACCTGGAGCATCTCATGGTGATAAAAAGAAAGAAAATGCTCAAACAACCCACAGTGAGGGGGATATGTCAAAGGGTACACAGAAAACTAAAGCTCCCAATGGCCACAGTTGTAATAGTTTAAGCAACAATAATAATAAAGTAATACTGAACTTTAACTCAGAGCATAAACTAAATATCTACAAGTCCACACTGATATACACTCAATGAGTGAATGGAGATAGGCAAGTCTAGGATGCAGAAGAATTCAAGGAGGTAGATGAGACTCTTCACTCCTCAAATGTAGGCTCTACATAATGACTTCCCTCCAAAGAATATGGTATGGACGGGGGGAGGATAAGGAGTCACTTTACAACAGAGAAACAGGACAAACTCTACCTCAGCTGAGTGATCAAGGTTCATACCAGCAATGGTAAGTCACGCTGATACTGTGCACCCTTGATGTGCTGTGAAAAAAATGGCACTTTTCATCTGTGGTCTTACACTCGAAAACCTTAACCCCAATCTAATCATGAGATAAACATCAGAAAAATCCCAACTGGAGGGACACGCTACAAAATCGCTGACCAGTATGCCCCCAAACTGTCAGATTATCAAAACCACGGTAAGGCCGAGACAGTGCCACAGCCAAGCGGAGACTAAGGGCGCATGCCCATGAAATGTAACGTCGTGCCCTGCGTAAGATCCAGCAACAGAGAAGGACACTAGCTAAAAGCTAAGGAAATCCAAATACAGTATGGGCTTCCGTTAATTATAACGTATCAATATTGGCTCATGTATTATAAAAACTGTACTATACTAATGTAGAATGTTAATAGTAGGGGAAATCAAGTGAGGGGCTTACGAGAACTATCTTTGTAATTTTCTGTAAACCTAAAATTATTCTAAAATTTTTTAAAAACCTTTATTTATTCATTTTTAAAGAGAGGGGAAGGGAGGGAGAAAGAGAGGGAGAGAAACATCAATGTGTGGTTGCCTCTCATGTGCCCCCCACTGGGGACCTGGCCCACAACCCAGGCATGTGTACTGACTGGGAATTGAACTGGCGACCCTTTGGTTCATAGGCTGGCTTTCAATCCACTGAGCCACAGCAGCCAGGGCAATTACTCTAAAATTTAAAGTTTTGTTTTTTTTAAAGGGCACATTAACAGTGTCAAATGCTGACAAAAGACAAAGACCAAGAGCGGTTTCAGTGACTCAACAGAGTCAGCAGCCAGATTACACTGGGCGGCGGAGTGAAGGGAAGTCAGAACGAGCAGGCGAGTGTACAGCTTCCTCCAAGAAGTCTGGTGATGAGGGATGAGAACAAATCAGAATGGGAAGCAGAGATCGAGTTGAAGAAGGGGGGTTTTATTTTTGTTTTATTTTTAATCAACGTATCATACATATACCCAAATATTCACCTTTTACAATGTATAATTCAGTGGTTTCCAGTATATTCACAAAGTATAACCACACCACTATCTATTTCTAGAATATTCTGATTACCTCAAAAAGAAATGGTAAAGTCAAAGAAGACCTAAATAAATAGATTATGTTCATAAATAGGAAGACTTAGCATTTTTAAATGTCAATAAAACTAAAGTTTTATTGAAACTAAAGTTTCGATGAAATCTCCATCAAACTTCTGTTTCATTTTCACAGAAATGGAAAAGCTGATCCTCAAACTCATGTGGAATTGCAAGGAGTCCTAAATAGCCAAAAGATCTTGAAAAAGAAGAATAAAGTTGGAGAACTCAGAGTTCTCACCTTAGAAACTTACTGCCAAACTAGTATTTAAAGCACTGTGGTACTAAAATATGGAGAGACATATAGACCAATGGGATAGAATAAAAATCCCAGAACTAACCCCACATACGTGGACAAATGATTTTTGACCAGGGTGCCAAAACCATTCAATGGGAAAAGAACAGCCTTTTAACAAACGGTGATAAGAAAACTGGACATCCACATGCCTTCCAATTTGACCATTACCTTAACAAAAATTAACTCAAAAAGTATCAAAGACCTACACTTAAGACTTAAAACTATAAAATTCTTAGGAGAAAATCTTGGTGAAAATCTCCATGACTGGACTTGGTAACCATTTAATAGATGTGATACCAAAAGCACAATGACAAAAAAGTTTAATTGGACTTCATCAAAATAAAAAACTTTTGCGCATCAAAGAACACCGCTATCAAGAAAGTGAAAAGACAACCAGCTAAACGGGAGAAAATATTTGCAAATTACTTATCTCACAAGGAATTAGTATCTAGAATATGTAAAAAATTCCTAAAACTCAATTCCTAAAAACCAACAATCCAACTGAAAAATGAGCAAAGGACTTGAATAGGCAGACATTTCTTCAAAGAAGATATGCAAATGACCAATGAGCACGTGAAAAGATGCTCAACGTTACTGGTCATTAGGGAAATGCAGATCAAACCCAGAATGAGAGATCATTTCACACCTAATGGCTATAATGAAAACAACCTGAGACCGGGAACTCAAACAGCTCTGTGTATAACATCACTGTTCACAGCAGCATTATTATGATAGCCAAAAGGTAAAAATAACCCAAGTACTCATCAATGGATGAATGGACAACCCAAAGTGGTATATAAATAGAATGGAATATTATTTAGTCACAAAAAAGAATGGAAGTTTGATGTATGTTAAAATATTGATAGACCTTGAAAACATTACGCTCACTGAAATAAGACAGGCACGAAATGACAAAGATGGTATGATTCCACTCACGTGAGGTGCCTAGAGTCAGTCAGGAGGCACTGGGGGCTGAGCAGAGGGGAGAAATTGTTGCTGGGTACGAAGTTTTTGTCGGGGACAACGCAAAGCGTCAGGCGTAAAGAGTGGTAAAAGCTATTATTATACAACACCGAATGCATTTAATGCCATTTGACTGAATGCAATGGATAACCACTTACCTATGGTTAAAATGAGAAATAGGTATATTTTACCACAATAAAAGAAATGGTAGCTATTAGCAGTCACTCCCTATTGCGCGCCATCCCCACGACCCTCCATCCTCAGCAACCACTCACCTGTGTTTTGTCCCTAGGGATCTGCCTATTCTGGACATTCCATATAAAAGGAATCAATATTTGGCCTTCTGTGTCTGGCTTCTTTTGCTTTGCATAATGCTTCCAAGGTCCATCCATGTTACAGCGTGTATCGGTACTTCATCCCTTTTTATTGCTGACTAAGATTCCATTGCATAGATAGACCACATTTTGCTTATCCATTCATCCACTGATGGACATTTGGGTTGTTACCGGTTTTTGGCTAGAAACATTCATGTACCAGTTTTTGTGTGGACATGTTTTCATTTCTCTTGGGTAGTCCTAGAAGTGGAATTGCTGGGTCATACGGCAGCTCTACGTTTAATGTGAGGAAAAGCCAGAATATTTACCAGCACAGCTGAAACATTTACATTTCCACTAGCAATATACGAAGGTTCCGAATCTTCATATTCTTTCCAACACTTGTTATCATCGGTTGTTTTTTTTCTAGCAAGCCTAAGGGGGTGAAGTGGTATCTCATTAAGGTTTTGACTCATATTTCCCTAATTACCAATAATGTTGACATCTTTTCATGGGCATATCAATCATTTGTATATATTCTTTGGAGAAATGTCTATTTAAATTCTTTGCCTTATTTTAAAGTGGGCATTCATCTTTTTTTCTTTTCACTTTCTTGACAGGGTGTGTTATAAACTGAATGTTTGTGTCCTCCCAAAATTCTTCAGTTGAAGCCCTAACCCCCAGTGCAACGGCACCTAAGAGGGGCCTTTGGCAGTAATCGGGGTTAGGGGAGGCCTTGCGGGCGGGGCCTCACAACGGGACTCAGGCCCTGTGAGAACCAGAGAGCTTGCTCTCACACTCTCTCCTCCATGTGAGGACACGGCGAGAAGGCAGCCGTCTACAGGCCGGGACAAGAGCTCTCACGAGGAGCCAAACAGGCCAGCGCCTTCATCTTCGACTTCCTGGCCCCAAGAAGAGTGAGAAATAAAGCTCTGTTGTTTAAGCCACCCAGCCTGTGGCATTTTGTTATGGCAACTCAAACTGACTTACACAGGGTTCTCTGAAGCACCAACGTCATTAATTTTGATAAAGCCCAATTTATTTTTGCTTTTATTACTATACTTTTGGTAGCTTATCTAAAAAATTATCAAAGATTTATGGCTGTTTTCTTCTAAGAGTTCTATAATTTTAGTTCTTGCATTTTGGTCTTTGATCCAATTTGAGCTAATTTCTCTATACAGTGTGAGATGGAGATCCAGCTTACTGGTTTCCATGTGGATGTCCAGCAGTTCCAGCACAACTGGCCCTGCCCTCATGACCTCATGACCAGTTGTTGAAAAGACTATTCTGCTCCCAGTGAATTGTCTTGGCACCCTTGCCAAAAATCAGTTGACCATAAAGGTGTGAGGGTTTATTTCTAGACTTTCAATACTATTCCATTGATCTTTCTCTTTATCCTTATGGCAGTATCACACGGTCTTTATAACAATAGCTTTATAATAACTTTTGAAAACAGGAAATATGTCCTCCAACTTTTTTTCTCCTTTTTCAAGACTGTTTAGGCTATTCGGGGACACTATCATACTATTTGTGAATTTCTATACTTCGTTTTCTCACTTTGCCTTAAACTTCAAACATTTCCCCCCATTATTATAAGCTATATCCAAATATTTTAATAGCTGTATGATATTGCGTTGAGTTGAAACACTATAAATTACTTATCCTTTCCCTCACTGTGAGACAGAATGCCTTTATTTGTTACTGATAAGTGGTACAACAATAAATAAATAAATATATGTATACATTTTTAAAAAAATTTTATTTATGTATTTTTAGAGAGAGGGGAAAGGAGGGAGAAAAAGAGGGAGAGGAACATCAATGTGTGGTTGCCTCTCACGTGCCCCATACTGGGGACCTGGCCTGCAACCCAGGCACGTGCCGTGACTGGGAATTGAACCAGTGACACTTTGGTTCGCAGGCCGGCACTCAATCCACTAAGTCATACCAGCCAGGGCACAATAAATATATTTTTAATTACTTTCTAGTTCTGTTCCTGGTATAACCATCTAGCTCCTATTGAACCAGCTGTCTAATAGATAAAAACTCTAAATTCTGGATAGAACACTAAAAAATAACTATCTCGAAGCAAGAGAGGGACCAACAGAGTCACCTCTGTTTAGCCAGAAGAGTTTCCCATCTTCCATGGCTTTTAGCTAGAGAGAAGGCACTAGTCTGTGCTATGCAAGGTGCTAAAACTCCCACACAAAAAAACACAACCTTGCTGGCTTAAAGAACTAGATAACAGAGTTTGGGATAAACATAATTGCAGAAAAGGGGGGAAACTGGGAGAAGGAGAGGCCCAGACAGAGGAAACCCCCAATTCTGTGTATAAATTCTGTCTAAATCTCTGACTGACTTCTGAAGCACTCATGAATGGGGCCCCAAGTACCACAGAGAAGCGTCACCTGCGGTGCCACCGCACCACCGGGAAGACAGAGTGCGCATCAGAGTCAATGACGCTAAGTGCCCACTGAAACAAAAAGAACAGCACTCTTGGGAGAATGTAAACAATCCGCATTCAACATATTCACAATGTACTGGCTATGAGGTCTGTCCGGAAAAAGTCCAGCATGGTTTGGGTGACATCAATGTAACCTGGCAGCCAGGGAGAGTGGACTGGAATGCACGTGTGTGAACAATGACAACTTCACTGTACTAGTCAGTGGGGGCAGTAGATGCCTTTGAGTGAGTGTGTGTGCTATGTGGCTGTCACGTTCAAAATGACTGAGCAAGTAGAGCAACAAATCCATATCAAATTTTGCATCAAGCTTGAACATTCCTCTGCGTAAACTATTTGGATGATTCAGAAGGCTGCAGCTATGGGCAACTGGTGATTGGCAGCTTCATCATGACAATGTACCTGCTCATACACCAGGTCTCATGCAGAGGTTTTAGGCAAAACATCAAATCACCCAGGTAACTCAGCCCCCATGCAGCCCAGATTTGATACCCTACAACTTCTGGATTTTTCCAAAACTAAAATGACCTTTGAAAGGGAAGAGATTTCAGACCATTGATAAGATTCAGGGAAACATGACGAGGCAGCTGATGGCGATTGGGAGAACTGTGTGAGGTCCCAAGGTGCCTGCTTTGAAGGGGACTGAGGCATCATGGTCCTATGTACAGTGTTTCTTGCATCTTGTATCTTCTTCAATAAATGTCTCTATTTTTCATATTACATGGCTGGATACATTCTGGACAGACCTTGTATATCTGAATTACTTGACATATAAAAAAATAGATGAACACGACCTATTCTCAAGGTGAAACGCAATCAATGAGTTTGACCCTGTAATGACTCAGATGTCGGAACCAACTGAGAAGAATTTTAAAGCAGCATTTATAACTGTATTTTAAGAATGTAAAGTAAAATAATTTCATAATGAACAAAAAGACAGAAATTCTCAGTAAAACCAAATAAAAATTCTAGAACTGAATATTTCAGTAGCTGAAATTAAAAATTCATTGGATAGAATTAATAGCAGAATGATGACAACAGAAAAAAATAAGTCAACTAAAGTGTAGATTAACAGAAAACTTCCAGTGTGACAAACACGGAGAAAAAAAGTTGGGAGAGAAAAATGAACAAAACCTGAGGACTCACAAGGAAGTCCAAAACATGTAACATGCACACAATTGAAGTTAACCTTTTGTAGAAAAAAATTTGCACATTCAATAGCCCAAACTTTCTTAAATTTGGTAAAAGATGTAACTTTAGAAGTTCAGTGAGCCCCGAGCAGAATAAATACAAGGAAAACCACATCTATGCACATCACAGTCCAATGCTGAAAACCAAAAAAAAAAATTGTGGTTAATCTTTTTATATTTAAGATGACTTCCCTAATGCAGACTCTTAAAGCTTGATTCCATGACCAAAAGAAGTCAATAGTTTTTAATTTCCTCATAGATACTTCAAAACTTCCCAAAGGAAACATGAGTGTGGCTGAAGTATAGTGGGTACAAAGAAGAGAGGCAGAAATAAGGATGAAGTCACATGTAGGGACACAACACAGGATTTTGTAGGTAAGGAGTTTGGGATTTTATCCTAATTTAAATAGGAAGTTGTTAGAAAGGTTTTAAGCAGGGGAATGACCTAGTAACTGTACTGAGTATATTAAGAAAATAAATCAAGAGAAACAAAAAACTTGGCTGACTAAAAATACTCATTGTGATGTCCAGCATCCCAGCTATATACAGATATGGATGTCTATGTATGTGTTTATATATATAGGTAAATATATACATATCATATATATAACCAACCAAAAAGACTTAAATATCCAGCAATAAGAAAATGGGAAATGGTTAATGAATTATGATTCATAAATACAATGAAATAGTATGAAACTCCAAAAATGCTGTTTATGAAGACCATCAATATAAGTGTTTTTCTGCACTTCGTCAAAAATCAGGAGAAAATTATATATATATTAACTTTGTAACTATAAAGCATATCAGTAATGGATGGAAATAATAAAGAAAAACAAAAAGTTATTTAGATGATAGAATTTTTTTACTAATTTTCAAATTTTTCTATAATATTGTTATATCATCATTTCAACTAAGTAAAACACTCTTCTATACTTTCCTACACCTTATTTCCAATACAATTCTCATCTTAGGCCTGTAATAAATATTAACTGAATTTCAACAATTTAAAATATTATTAAAAGAAGATTCTTTTCTAAATCCTATAGGTTTACTTAACCTGGAGTTCTTTTTACTGCCACCAGCCAACAGCTCAAGGAAGAGGAACACCTTTCTTTTTAAACAAATAGCTGTTTCTAAACCTGATTTCTCCAGTTTTTGCCTCATAAATGACTGTCCCCACCTTCTCCATTTATTCTATCAAGTTAAACAAACTGCGAAGGTTTTACCTGTAACTAAACTTCCCTGGTGTTATTAACGTGCATTCATGGCTGACCTTCAGGACCGTCTTTCTTCCCTTCAGATGCCTCATGTACCATCAAAGACAATCTGCCTCACCTCAGCCCCCCCTCCCTTCCTTCGTAGTCTATCTTGTGAAGCTTTTTTCCTGCGCTGCCCTTCCCTTTCATGAGTGGGTATCCCCTCCCTTCTTATTTTCGATATCACTGCACTACTCCGTTATCTCTCTCCCACTGGTCAGCATCAGTTTTCCACATCTACGAAGCTTGCGGTTCCCAGCTCCTTCTCCTGACATGAGTCGTACAAGTCATTAGAGCAGAGGTTTCCAACTCTGTGTTGTGAAGAGGCTATATAACGGTTACTAAGATACCGATCCCCTCGGCCGCTGGGGCAACCAGGAATGGACTGGGGCAGCTGGAGGTCCTGGCTAGGACCCTTGACCTTAAGCCACCTTGTTTGTTTAGCCCTAGTGCATCCTGTAAATGTTAGCAATTTCTATTTATGCCATAATGTGGGGGGAAAAAACCTAAGAAGCATATAAAGCATTTCAGTAGACATTTCTCCAAAGAAGATGCACGAATGACCAAGAAACACATGAAAATATGCTCAACATCACTAATTATTAGGGAAATGCAAATCAAAACTACACTGAGATACCACCTTACTCCCGTTAAGAGGATCACTACTAAAAAGAAAGTAACAAGTGTTGGTGAGGATGTGGAGAAGTTGGAGCACCTGAGCTCTGCTGGTGGGTGCAGCTGCTGTGGAAATTGGAATGGCAATTCCTCAAAATATTAAAAACAGAATTGCCATATGACCCAGCAATTCCTCTTTTAAGTATATACCCAAAAGAATAAAAAGCAGGGTCTTGAATTTTTAAAAAACAGGGTCTTGAGGAGAGATATATTTTAAAACATTATTTTACTTTTCAATTACTGTTGACAGACAGTGCCGCCTTTGTTTCAGGTGTACAACACAGTGATTAGACATTTATACAACCCATGAAGCGCGGCCCCCACCTGACACCCTCCGTCGCTGTTATAACACTGTTGCCATATTCCCTGCGCTGCAATGAGGAGAGAGTTGTACTCCCACGCTCACAACAGCATCACTCACAAGAGCTAAAAAAAAGAAGCCCGCGTGTGCACCGACGGATGAACGGATAGGCAGAATGTGGTAGAGTAGCCCCCCATCTGAGGGGGATGCGTTCCAAGCCCCAGGGAATCCTGAGCCCTGCATGTGCTCACGTACAGTACTGAACCCTGCGTACACTGTTTTTTCCTACAGAGAGTGTACTCTGTGGCTTCTCATTGCACACCCGGATTGCCATCACCGCTTCTCTTGCGCTTTGGGCCATTATTAAATAAAATAAGGGTTACTTGAACGCAAGCACTGCCGTACTGACAGCTGATCCAATAACCGGGGCGGCCACTAAGTGACTGGAGGGCGGGGAGCATCTGCAGTGCGGACACGGAGGGTTCACGGCCGTGTGCGGCAGCGTGAAATTTCATCATCTTATTCAGAACAGCACGCAATTCAAAACTTATGAAGTGTTTGTCTCTAGAATTTTCCATTTAATACGTTCAGACTGTGGTAGACCATGGGCAACAAGCCACACTGCGGGCAAGGTGGGGACTACTATACGGGGTGTGCCAACGTAGGTTTACGGTTGTGAGTACAAAAGAAGAGTTTACTCTTGTAATATCATTTATTGATTATTGTATCATTTTCCATATGAACAACGGTAAACCTGCGTTTGCCCACCTCTGTATATACACACAATGGAATAGTATTCAGCCTTGAAAAGGAAGGAAATTCTGATGCATGCCATCACATGGATGAACCTTGAGGTCATATGCTAAGTGAAATAAGCCAGTCACAAAAAGACACGTACCGTATGATTCTACTTATGTGAGCTACTTAGAGTCGTCAGATTCATAAAGACAGAAAGTGGAATGGTGGTTTGCAGGGGCTGATGAGAGGGGGAAGTGTGGCCTTATTTACTGGGTAGAGTTCAGTCATGCAAGACGAAGAGTTACGGAGAGATGTGGTGGCAACGGCTGCACAGTCACCGAGAGTCCTTCCCACCACCAACTACCCATGGAACAGTGGTTACAGAGGGAATTTCATGGTACGAGTACTTTACCACAGTAACAAATTGGGGGAAAAAATTGAGAAGTATCAACATTTGACATATTGAATATCTCTTATTGCTTCAAAATCCGCATTTAAACTCTCAGTAATTCTACAGATCATTATAATTAAGCCACACATTTTTATACCGAAATACAGATTTCTCTACCCTTCTCTTTAGAGTATATAGCTCACCTGAGACATAAATACTTTGAGAAAGCTGATGTTTCTCTCACAGCTATTTGTATTGTAATGGCATACATTTTGCTCCTACCAGTTTTCAAGAAAATTCAAATATATACAAAGGAAGAAGAGTTAGAAATAACAAAATCTCATATGGCTATCACCCAGCTTCAACAATGAATCATCTCCTAGGCAATTTTCTTTTATTTATAATTCTACCCACTTTCCTCTTCTTCCCCAAGTGAATTATTCTGAAGCCAATCTCAGACATCATATCATTTCAATCATAAATATTTCAGTATGTTATCTCTAAATACCAAAAGATACTGTTGAAAGATACATATTGAACGTATGACCAGCCTCCTGTATAAGTTCATGTACTGGCGGGTCAGAGGTCTGATATAAGGAACCTTACTAAAGATTCCTCCAGTAAGCCATATATTAGACACAGGAATTATAATACATTCGGTCATTCTATTGAAGTTCCTTACACGTTCAACCACTAAGGAGGGCGCTTAAACAAGAAAATCAAGAAGAAAAGGACTTAACTAGTTAGTTTTCATTGTTTTAGGGTCACTGATCGAGTCTGGTCTTAGGAAAGAGACGGAGAAAAGTCGCCCTCACGCTACCTCTCAGAGGTAACTGATTTTCATGAGATACAAGTTATTTGGTGTGTGGTAACACAGTAACAGTACAGAAGTATTATTATACATAAAGTAATGCATGTACCTTCATGTTTTATAAAACAAATGCAATAAAACTAGCTCAATGCAGAAAAGTTTTATGCAACTGTCCTTACCTTTTGTTGGACTGAGATTCTGATCTATAAATCCTCTTAATTCTGTATTTGTGGAACTCAAACCAACCTGAATAAAATAGTTTTAAAAGTTAAAAAGAAGATCTAAAGTATTATATGATCACTTAACAAGCTATTTTTTACCTTCCACCAGAAGTCCATATCAAATGTTCATATAGCCACACAAAAATGCATTAATTAACAACTACAGGAGAAGGCTTTAAGAGAAAATGTTGCCATATTACTTGAAATGGGGAAAATATGAATGGTTCAGATAAAGTGAAATTAGTAACACGGTACTTATGAGCAGAACTTAGGTCTACAGATTTTACCGACTTTTTTTTTTAAACCAAGTACTGTGGCAGCCGTGACGTCACCAAAGTTTCCCACCCTCGCTGCTGCCCTAAATCTCTGCTGTTCAGTGCTCTTCACCATTACGACACGGAATGGATCAGACAAAGAGCGTTACCAGTGGGACTTGTCTCACGACGAGCTGGAAGATTTCTGTGACTCGGATCTACAGCAGTGCGGCGCCATCCGTGAACGGCGGCTGCCCCAGGGGGGCGTGGCAGGCCTCGCAGCTGCAGGTGCTGTCGGAATGATTTTTACCCAGGGCCTGTCTTCTCAATCCCTTGCCTTTCCCCAAAGAATATGCTGTTTCCTCTGTTTCAAAGAGTTACCAAAAATAATAGCAGCACAACACAAAGGTGAGGTCCACTGGCTCAAGTCCAAGGCTTAGGTTCCTACTCTGGCTCATCGAGCCTGCCTTTCGTGTGCCTGTGGTCACATTCCACAAGCTCTCTCTACTTCTGTCTCCTCATCTGTAAACTGGAGGGGTTAGAAGTACTTACCAGTGCAGGTGGTTAGGAAGATTAAGTAAGATAACGCATGCAAAGCATACAGCGCAGTGCTTGGCACAGAGTGTTCAATGCATGTTAACATTCACTGTTAGTATGACACTTGAGGGACTACCTACAGCAGGTGTGTTCATGAACTCACCTTCAGACAGCGCACTTAATGTGCTGTCTACTGGACTGTCATATTATTTTTTTAAACCTTGTAGATCTGTCAAACATCAATGCTAATTTGGTGCCTCAAATATCCTTTCAAAGTACTATCACACAGACACGATTTCAAAGCACATGAAGCTTTATAACTTTATATATCCACACTTGTCTTATGTTTTTAAACTACCTACTGCTTTAACATTATATATTCTACATAAGCACTCATTTGATATCTTACAATTTCATAATGTAAAGGCTATTCATTTCCTTATTTGGTAATTCGAATGCTCTACCAATAGCTGTTTCTGGTTTTGTTTTGTTTTTTTTTTTTAAGATTTTATTTATTTATTTTCAGAGAGAAGGGAGGGAGAAAGAGCAATGTGTGGTTGCCTCTCACATGGTCCTCACTGGGGACCTGGCCCGCAACCCAGGCATGTGCCCCGACTGGGAATCGAACCGGGACCCTCTGGTTCCCAGCCCGCGCTCAATCCACCGAGCTACACCAGCCAGGCCATTTCTGTTTTTTGTTTGTTTGGTTTTTTTGTTAAGAGATGTTACCAGAAATATTTGTAAGTATCATTCATATCATGGAAAAGTAATTCTGATGCACACCTATTGCTAGCCTCTAATATTAAATTTTTATGACACAAGCTGAGAAGAAGACATCTAAAATACAGGGCGTTTTTTTTTGCCCTGGCCAGGTGGCTCAGATGGTTGGAGCGTTGTTCCATACTCATACATCGAAAAGGTTGCGGGTTCGATTCCCATTCGGGGGACATACCTAGGTTGTGGGTTCAATCCCCGGTCAGGGTGCGTACAGGAGGCAACTGGTCGATGTTTCTCTCTCACATTGATGTTTCTTTCTCTCCCTCTCTGTCTCTCTGTCACTCTCCCTCTCCCCCCACCACCTCTCTCTAAAATCCATAAACATATCCCCAGGTGAGGATCAAATAAATAAATAAAACATAGCTTTTCAATTCTATGTAGATTATGGTGTAGATACTTAATTCTGTCTAGCTTCTCACAAGTACTCTGTTAGAAGTAAAACCCCTGCAACAAAACTTGCAAATGACCACTACATGGATCTCCAGAAATGCTCACAAGTGCTCACGGTAAGTGTTCAACTTTAAACGCCAAGAGTGTACTGTGGCTTCACTCACACGCCTCTACTTTTTAAACTCTTCTGCTTTAAAAAGGAGAGGAAGGCCAAACTTCTGCGGGTGTTCTCGTGTAGAAGGAAGGCCGAGACGGCCTCTAACACGTTCCATGCTTACCACACTGGGACTGTTGAGTACATGTGTTGCAATAACCCCAAAGCATCAGTGCATACCTTTTGGTTATTATACAAAGACAACAGCAAAAACCTCAGCTAAAACCACATGTTCACAGCCGAGAGTTCACAGTTACTGGATTACTGTTATGTTCAAACACCTGCTCTTAACGTCCCACTTCTGCAGAGTGAAGCAGCAAACGAACTAGGAGACTTTTTTAGCAGCCGTACACCTGCACCTTAATAATCAACAAATTATACTCCACAAAGATAAAAGTCAACTGTGAGTCAATACTGTCTGCTAATTTTGGCCTCGCAGATGAAGGGAAGGTGTTTGTATTCGGAGCTTATATAAATACTACCAAAAATTATTGAATTAAAACTTCAAAATGTACTAATTTCTGCTTCCATAAACACTTTACAGTTTAAAGACTCAAAGAAAAATTAGATTGTTTGAGAGCAGAAAAAGTTGCTAGGAAAGGCATTTAAAAGCATTAGCTATTCTTTCCTTATTTTATTTAAAAAGGATCTTTCTATAATGTTTCACAGAGCAACAGAAAAAATTGAACTCATTTTATGTAAAATTTTTTATCTAATGAGGTCCTGAGAAAAGGTTTCTATCTGGATATTCAAACACTGTGTTGCATACTATAAGCGGTCATAACTGTGCATTGAATAAAAAATGTCCAAGCCCAATTTTTAAGGCTCAAACCGTATTCCCTCAAAACGACATTATAATTCCACTAATATATAACATTTTAGATGAATGTAACTAAAAGGAAACAAAATCCAGAGCTCTACCATTCACAAGCGAGGTGACCCTGGAACAGGAGCTGCAAAACAGAGATAGCGCACGTGCACCAGAAATGCAGAGCGTGCCCAGAAATTCCAACACGTGTGAACGCATCTGTCAGCAGCCAAGCCATGCTCAGGGCGGCTGTTACTCGAAGGCAGTGGCCGCTGACGCTTTAACGCTGACTAGAGAATTTATAAAAGAGAAATGCCAAGAACTTATAAACATACAGAATACAGTCTGACCTAATTAGCAATGTAATCAGAGGAAAGTAGTAAGTCACATACCACTTTTTGCTGATTAGATTGGCAAAGATTAGAAAGGAATATGTGAAGATGGGATTCCGACACACCACTGGTGAATATATAAACTGGCGTGATCTTTCTGAAATGCAATCTAGCAACATGAACCAAGAGCCCCCAAGAAAGCACATACCCTTAGGGCTAGTAAGTTCATATGACTATGTATGACTCATGGAAATAATCCTAAAAGTAAGCAAAAATTTAAAAAAATTTAAGAAAAAATGGAAATAACTGAATGGCTGCTATTAGGAAACCAGTGTCACGTCTATATAATAGACAACACAAAACAGCCATTTAAGTGATGCTGCAGAGTTAGCAAGACAAGACATTCATATAGAGATTAAGTCAAATAGTAGGTTACAAAAGTGTGACCTCATTTTTATCAAAAAATATATAACACACATACATTTAGTTTATATATATACACATCTGTATGTATACCAGGAAAATTTTGCTCATAATCTCTAGGCTAGTTTCTTTTCTTTATCTGTATTTTCTAATTTTTCTGTAATAAGTATTATGGCTTACATACTTTTTAAAAGATTCCTGACAGGGCAAATGAAAAACCACCTCAAATTAACTTTGGAATTTTCCATTGTATACTGAGTGAGCTTAAGTGAGACACCTGCATTTTGGGTCCCGAGGAGTACCACTGGATACTAGACACTACCGGATAACAATTTTGTCCCAGACACAAGGAATATATGGCCTTCTTGGCCGAGCTTTCATAAAAGTGACCTTTCATAAAGTGACCCCTCCCGCAACCCACGCAGTTCTGGTAGAACTGCTCATCTCAGAGCCTCGGCTGTGCCCTGACAGCAGAAGCGGACCCTGACCCAGAGCGGGCCACCTGCGGTACCCCACTTCCTCCTGCACGCTGACTTGTCTAAGTCGTAGGCCAAGCGGGGTCAACCAAAGCTTCTGTGTGGAATTTGAAATACACAGTAAATGCTAAAAAGGAAAATTTCCTTCTCTTCCTCTGAGATGAACATGCTAAGGCCATGCAGCCTGTCATACCGCCACGCAGAGCCCAGGGACGAGAAGAGAGAGAGCCCTGATGCCAGCCTCTGAGCCCCCGAATGCAGCTGTGTCTGAAGCCAGAGCACTCAGACTGTTCAGTCAAGTGAACCAATCCATTCTGCTTTTTGCGTGAGCTATTTTGAATACGGCTTCTATTGCTTGCAACCGTAAGAGACTACGTATGGCATACACAAGGCAAAAGCCACTCCACAAAGACAGCTCTCATCAAAGAAATGCAAAATGCGAAACAAAAAAAGATGTAAATAACAATATATGCGTATGTTTAAGGATAACTCCTTAAGAGCTGGCAATCTCTTCCATATCAAAGAATCACTTTTCAGTGACATGTGACACAATTGACCAATCCCTCCTTCTTGAAATACCTTCTTCACTCGTCCGAATCAAGATAACACTTCCTCTTACTTTCCTGGCCATCCCTTCCGTCTCCTCAGTCCTCGCATATTCTCTGCCCCTGCATGTACTCCACGATCTCATATAGTCCCTCCGTTTTAAAGCAATTTAATAGGAAAAGACCCAAACATTTCTATATCCAGCCCCGAGCTTTCTCTTGAGCTCCACTCATTTACCGAACTGCCTAGCCAATATCTCTTATCGGGATGTTTTTAGGTCCCTCAAATTTAATATATTCAAAACAATTTTTGAGTTTGCCACAATATCCTGCACTACCCCAAGAGGTCCTCTTTACCGAGGTACACAAGCCAAATCCTGAGAAGTCTTCCTTACCTTCTCTCCTGTCCCTGCATCCTAATTAGTAAGTCCTGATGGCTGTCCCTTTAAATACATCCGAGATGCAGCCACGTTTCCCCATCTGCAATGTATCATTACATCATCCCAGTGCAAATCACCACACTCTGTTGTCTGAACTACTGAGAAACTTCCCAAACGAGTTCCTGCTTCTACTCCACCCCTCTTCAGTTTATTCACTCAGTAGCCAGAATAAACTTTTAAAATTTTAAGTCAGGTCACACAACTATCTTCAAAACCACCAACTGCTCCTCACTGACACTTAAAATCATATCCCTCACCCCAGTCTTCAAGGCCCCACAGGATCTGGCTCCTATCACTCTCTCTTGCTTACTCTGTTCCACCTGTAAACCGATCATCTTGCTGTTCCATGAACAACCACACTTTCACCTGCCTCTACATGGAATGCTCTTTTCCCAGGTGTGTATATGGCTGGCTCCTTCTCGGACTGAGACTCAAGAGCACTGCTCTGTCTAAACGACATTTCCTCTTAAAAAGGACTCTTTGGACACCAAGTTGGAAGAGCACCCCTCATCCCCACCACTCTCTCCTTTTACCCTCTTTTTCTTCGTAACATTTATCATTACCTGACATTATATATTTATTTCTCATCTTTTTAAATTATATTTTATTGATTATGCTATTACAGTTGCCCCAATTCTTTCCACTTTGCCCACCTCCACGGAGCACCCCTACTCCCTCAGGCCATCCCCCCACCATTGTTCATGTCCATGGGTCATGTATGTAAGTTCCTTGGCTACTGCATTTCCTGTACGGTACTTTACATCCTCATGGCTATTCTGTAACTACCTATTTGTATTTCTTAATCCCCTCACCTCTTCACCCATTCTCCCCCAACCCCCTCCCATCTGACAACCTTCAAAACACTCTACATATCCATAATTCTGTCTCTGTTCTTGTTTTTTTAGATTCAACTATTGATATTTATGTATTTATTGCCATTTTATTGTTCACAGTTTTGATCTTCTTTTTCTTAAACAAATCCCTTTAACATTTCATTTAATAATGGTTTGGTGGTGATGAAGTCCTTTAGTTTTTTCTTGTCTGGGAAGCTCTTTACCTGCCCTTCAATTATAAACGATATCTTTGCTGAGTAGAGTAATCTTGGATATAGGTCCCTGCTTTCCATCACTTCGAATATTTCTTGACAATCCCTTCTAGCCTGCAAAGTTTCTTTTGAGAAATCAGCTGACAGTCTTATGGGAACATTCCTATAGGTAACTACCTGCTTTTCTCTTGCTGCTTTTAAGATTCTCTCTTTAGCCCTGGCTGGTGTGGCTCAGTGGATTGAGTGTGGGCCTATGACGCAAAGGGTCGCTGGTTCAGTTCCCAGTCAGGGCACATGCCTGAGTTGAAGGTCCAGTCCCAGTAGGGGACATATGAGAGGCAACCACACACTGATGTTTCTCTTCCTCTCTTTTTCCCTCCCTTCCCTTCTCTCTAAAATTAAGTAAATAAAATCTTTAAAAAGATTCTATCTTTATCGTTTGGCATTTTAATTGTGATGTGTCTTGGAGTGGGCCTCTTTGCATCCATCTTGTTTGGGACTCTCTGTGCTTCCTGGACTTGCATGTCTAATTCCTTCACCAATTTATGGAATCATTCTTTCATTATTTTATCACATAGATTTCCAGTTTCTTGCTCTTTCACTTCTCCTTCTGGCACCCCTATGGTGCAAATGTTGGAATGCCTGAAGTTGTCCCAGAAGCTGCTTACACTATCTTTGTTTTTTTCTTCTTGTTGTTCTGATTGACTGTTTTTTGCTTCCTTATGTTCCAAATCATTGATTTGATTCTTGGCTTCATCCATTGTACTGTTGTTTCCCTAAATTATTCTTTATTTCAATTAGTGACTCCTTCATTTCTGACTGGATCTTTTTTATGCTGCTGAGGTCCTCACTAAGTTCCTTGAGCATCCTTATAACCAGTGTTTTGAACTCTGCATCTGACAGATTACCTATCTCCATTTTGTTTAGTTATTTTTCTAGCATTTTGATCTGTCCTTTCTTTTGGGCCATGTTTCTTTATCTCTTCATTTTGGCAGCCTCCCTGTGTTTGTTTCTATGCATTAGGTGGAGCTGCTTTGACTCCCTGTCTTGGTAGTGTGGTCTAATGTAGTAGGTGTCCTGTAGTGTCCAGTGGCACAACCTCCCCTATCACCTAAGCTGGGTACTTAAGGTGCACCCTCTGTATAAGCTGAGTATACCCTCCCCTTATAGTTGAGCCTTTATTGCTGTTGGCAGGTCAATGGGAGGGATTTACCCAGGCCACTCAGCTGCAAGGACTGGCTGTGACCACTGACCACCACCCTCCACCCTCCGTGGAGGATCAGCTGTGCAGGGGCAGGGTGGTGGTGCTCGGATGTGGCTTATCACTGTCCACTGGGTGTGCAGGTTCTGGGTTTCCCTGGTGGTGCAGCTAATATCAACTCCCATCTGTGTTTTGCTTGGGGCCACCCTGCCTGAGCTATAGAGCAATCTGAGATGGCTGCTACTTGTGCTGGGCTTGGAGATTCCCAGGGGAAGCCAAGCTGTAAATCTAGGCTGGCTGCTGCTAGTGCCGGGTCTGGGGCCACTCTGTAAGAGGTATGGGGGCTGGGGGCTCAGTAAGGCCATACATGCTTGTTTGAAGGGATTTAGGAAGCTGTGAAGCAGGAGCCAACTCCAGCCATTCATATGGAAAATACACTGTTAACAGCTGTAAATTGGGTGGGAGGGAGCCTCCTGGGATCATCAAGGCAGGGCAAACAGTTTTAGCCAGGTTGATGGAGTCTCAGATAGGGCACCTGCCTGCTGGCTCTGCGGCTGTGCCTGCCTTTCTCTGGGAGAAAGCTGCCCCCCAGCTCTCACCTTGATGCCAGACACTTCAGTTTCTCCCTGTGCGCCATGGTGCCTTTCAAGCTGCTACCCCAGTGCTGGAGCTCACAGGGAGTGAGTCTGAGTAAGTTCATTTGTGGGTTCTCTAAGGGGAACTGCCTGGGACTCTAGCATTTTGTTCCATTGCCTCAATCGCTGCTGGTGGTTGCAACCAGAAGTTGTGGGGACTTACCCTGCTGGCACTGGGACCCTGGCCGGGGTGGGGGGGTGGGGGCCTGGTGTGGGGCGGGGAGTCCTCACTCCTGAGATATCCCTCCCAAGGTTTTAGCCACCACACGTGGATAAAACATGTTGTTCATTGTTTTCTTCCAAATATATACACAACATAATAGTGGTATAACTAGCACTGGTAATTTCAAATGCTTTACATTACTTTTGGGAAACAACTTTTAATCAGCAAACTGTACATATGACTAGGAAGATTGTATTTGATTCAAGGTACATTTTAAGCCAAAATATACTTTTGTTATTTAAATGTTAACCATCTTATTGCTCAGGATAACTTTCATATCCTCTTTCTTTATAAAGTAGAGGAAATCAAGGTAATATCCTATAAGAAAATTCCCAATACAAAGACTAAAATTTTGCTTCTTTTCCTCAAACAACACTTTAAGAAATATATACAAGAGTCTTAGGTTAAACTAAACTATTCCTGGTAATTTATCCCAACAAAATGAACTAAATGTTAATGAAGCAAAATATTTATCTGCTTATAGCCACGAGTGCATGCTAAGAGGAAGATTAATAATAGCAAAACAGAGATAAGTATAAGAGTTTATTTCTTAATGCTATTCTTTAGATGTATAACGGTAGTATTTGTATGGCTCATGCGGAGAACTTTTCACTCAATATAATGTTTGCATCTCCTGATGACAACTAACCCAACCACTAAGTGGGTCCCAGACTGGAGCACGGCCAAGTCCTTCTTCCCAAGGAGCCTGAAACTGGAGCTGAGTATACAGACAGGATGTCAGGCTGCCCCTGTCCCTCCCTTCACACTCCTCTCTCTGGACAGGCTGGTTCTGCAACACGTAGACTGAGAGCTTGTCTGGAGAACTGAGGAAGATTTGCAGAGAGACAGAGTAACGAGGCAGATGCACAGAGAAGAGCGGAAATGACCAATGGAAACGAAATATGGCCTCAATTCCTGGTAGCGTTCAAGTTCCTGGACCCAGATCTTTCTGGGAGCCCACTAAATTCCGACTCTTGAGTTCCTTGAGACAGCTTTGTATTTTTATAATAAATTCCCTTTTTGTTTAAGGTAATCTAAAGTAGTTTCTGTAACCTGCAAAGATTCCAACATAATAATCCTGATATGCTTATGTATGTATTTCCTGGCATAATCCTTCACCATTAACTGGAAACAAATCCATTGATACAGAGTGACAATAAGAATGTAACTTCAAAGAAAGCAGATCCAGAAATGACAGTTTCGAACAACAACAACAAAAAAATGAGTAACTTCTTCAAAACATCTAAGGCCTAAGGTAACGTCAGGAATCAATGTCAAGGAGGGGAGCAAGGTTCTTCTGAACAACATCTGAGTGTACACACTTCCCTGAGTAAAACAAACAAACAAAAAAATTGAACCAAAGAAAACAATAAGGGCAAGAAACTCTCCAGCAAGCACTAAAACACATTTATTATAGTACCTGCCAAAGGAGCAGGGGGGGAACTTTCTGGAGATAGCAATGGTGCAGCTGTTGAGAAGGAGCAACTTAGCAGCAATTTTCCAGAATGCTACCATGCCCATTAGCATACTGCCTTCAGTAGGATTAAAGTCTACTGTCTCATTCTTTGCATAAACAAAAACAATTATGAATTAATACCAGTAAATTGAATTTGATTAATCTGAGTGGTGAAAAAAAGACCTGAGGGAAAAAGTACAACTCACTTTAAAAACACATTAAAAAATTTACAAATACTTACATTTTTTGCCGTCATGTCAAATTGTGTTTGATTTAAAATTCTCTAAAGCCATTAAAAAATGAAAATAAAATATTTTGTCTTCAATAATTCTTTAAAATACATCCTGTTAAAAAAAGAAGAAGGAATAGTAATGTAATAAAAATGTAATAATAATAATAGGCAACATTTATGTCATATATACTATGTGACGTGCATTGTTCTTTAAGTGAATTATCTAAGTTAGTCCTCACAACAAAACTATAAGATATATACCATTTTAATCCTCATTTCCCAGATAAAAATTGGGGTTTAGAGAGGTTAAGTACTTTGATTAAATCAACTCAGCTAACAAGTGACAGAGCCTGGGCTTTGAAATATTATTTTATGCCGCGTTAGATAACCCACTGCAGGACACATCAGGGCTTCTTGGATAAACAGCCAATCCCAGGGCTGGGGCGGGAAATGGGGGAGATTAACCTAGAACATGCTACTGTACCTACAGTGAGGAAAGGCTCAGAAAATGATGGAGTTGTATCAAACGTTTGCAGGAAGCAGCTTAAAGGGTCTACAACTGGACAATAAACACCAAAGAACATATTGACAGTGACAGATATAACAGACTATAAATCCCCGAATAAAATAATATTCCAGGAGACCATACTGATATGAATAAATAATGAGGAAGAAGGGAAAGGTCTTCTTGCAATACAATGCCAACTAATACACAGTGGGGCAAAAGTTGGTTTACAGTTGTTTGTGTGGAAAATATAATAATTAATGAATAATACAAGAAGAAACTGTTTTGTACTCAAACTATAAACCTACTTTTGACCCTCCCTGTATAAAGGAATGATGTAGAGAACCTCCAATTTGTGGTTTTTTATAAAGGTTTAGGCTAGAATCATCAATAGATACTAAAGTTAGTGGATGAGAATTGGTGAGAAAAATTATATTTATATACTTTTGAAATATCTCCCCACAAAATACATATCAATTCAAATTTTACAGTGAAGAAACTTGAGACACATCATTTTAACCGAAGTGACCAGAGCCACCAAATGATCACCGACAACGAGACAAACCAACATCTGCACCTCCTCAAGTGCCCTGAGGCGGAAATACCATTTCTGAGGTTTTTCTGCTCAAAATGCATAACATAGTTATTTTAAAAAATCAGAGACTCGAGAAACACTCTGTAAAATGATTGAGACTTCTTCTAAAATGTTGGTGTCATTAGAGACGAAAGAAGCCTGAAAAACATCCCAAATTTTAAGGGAATAAAGTCACATGAAAATTAAGTCCAACCCTTGCTCCTGGACTGGCCTCTAGACCAGAACAGTAACTGCTGTAACTGCCCCATTATTGGGGCAATTGGACAAATTGAAATACGGTCCACGGACTGCATAACAGTATTGTTTTAATGATGCATTTCCGGCTGCTGATCACCGTTAGGTAGGACAAATACCTCAAGGTCTAGGCTGTTCTTATTAAACGTTATTCTTGCTAAATGTCTAGATGTTAAAATGCAGCCCAGTGTTCTGCAGATGCAGCTGTGAACAGGATGGGCTCGACAGGAGCTCAACTGGATAAAGAAGCCAACAGCACAGAGGAAATCAATGTGCATGAGCATCGGCTAAGCCTCTGTTTGAGGAGACAGAGCGTTGGGTGTGAATCCCGTCTCTTCTCGCTGCAAGTAAATAAAACAAAAACTTGCAACAACCACGTATCATTCTGGAATAGAACACCCCAAGTGGCAAGCCCCTTCAGTTCAGTGACAGTATTATGTTTTTTTTTAAGTGAGTGCCCTGTCCTTAGAAAAATACACCAAAATATTTAGGAGTGAAAGGGTGTGTGATAGCAGCAACTTACTTTCAAATGATGAAAAGAGTGTGTGCGTGTGTGTGCGTGTGTGTAATGCGAATGATAAAGCGTACATGGTGAAATGTTGACAACTGGTAAATCTGGGAAAAGGGTATTTGGGAGTTCATTGCCCTATTTTGACAACTTTTCTCTTATTTTAAAATTATTTCAAAATTAAAACTTTAATAAGACACTGAGGGTAAAGTTGATTTTTGCTTTGCAACTATAGCTGCAAATATCGGTTCACAACGTCTATCGTGACCTCATGGGAAAAGCAAACTCGCACAGTGCAATGTTTCACATCTGTCAATTGTTTGGCACCTCCTCTTCAGTATTATAAGTGAAATAAATAATAAAGTGCTCATTCCTGAGATCCCACTCACCAAATTACTTGACATATTAAAACTAGGAATTTAAGGCTAAAATATAAGTACTTCAGTTTGAAGATTACGATTTTAACCAAGCTTGATATAACAGATCTACATGGAACTCTACAACCTGAGACCATATGTACAAAATTTGTCCACATTCAAAATAAAAAAATGATGTAGTAACAAATTTCAAAGAGGCAATATTATCCAGCTTATGGTCTCTAACCACAATCAATTAAATTAGGAATCAGCCATTTTTTTAAAAGCTACAATCAGATATTTAGAAAATGATAATATATTATTGCTCAAACAACCCATGAATTAAAGAAGGAAATTTGAAATACTTAGAATTGAAAAACAATGAAAATAAGAAAACCTATAAAGTGCAGCTAAAATACTAACTTAGAAGTAAATTTATATTTCTTTTCATTCATTAAGCAAGCAACTTAAGTTTAAAAAGATCAGTGGGAACTCAAAAGAAGAAGAAGAAAACAAGAACTAATGAAATGTAAAAAAAGTCAAAATAACAACTGGTTCCAAGTACCGTGCTTGAAGTGCCCTATATAATAAATAAAGCAGCAGTGTTAGCAGAGTAGAAAGTGCATGTTTTTTGTTTTTAAGCTTAGGCTCGGTCTCAGCTCTGAAACTTATTAGCTGGTGTGACCCTGACCAAGTGACTGAACCTCTATGAACTTCAATGTCCTCATCTGGAAAAGAGGCACACTGAGTTTTTTAGGGTTATGTTAGTAGTAAATTTGATACAGTAGAACTGAAAATCATCAAATCCACCAAATTAATGTGCCAAATGCCCTGTAGCTTATAAACACTGAACACTCCTAACCTCAAAAAAAAATCAATTTTAAATATTTTCAAGATAACCTTATGAATGATTGAAATGTATTTATAACAACAACAAAAAAAAAGGTCTTTTCCATCCAAAGAACCTGGAACAATAAGGTCTTTTCAATCCAAAGTACCTGTTAAATTTCAGAAATTTGCTACATCTATCTAAAGCAGATACTGTTGCCTATACAGCATCATTTCCTCTTCTTCCTTAGAAGCCGAAGGTGGCAATGTGTCCAACTAAAAACTACATTCTCAGTCTCCCTCTCAGACAAGCTGACCACATGATATAATTCCAGCCAATGAAATCTAAGCAGACACTGATGGGCGTAGCTACCAGATTTGCCTACTCTTTTTGCCCTTTTCCCCATTTCTTCATGTATGGTTGTGATGGCAACAGAAGCTTGTCTCCATGCATCTGCTTCATTACTATATTTAGTATTCGATCTTGTATTATATTTCCTAAGGACTGTGTTATTGAGTGGCACGTGCTACTCTCGCAAATAAAACAAATTAACAGTGTTACTATTTCAGCACACTACAGCAACAGGCTATCAATAAAAATACTGCGTAGCCACATTAATGAGCCTGATGAAAGAAAATTTTGTTTAGTATTTCCTTTGTATCTTCTCGCCAGGGGTAGCACAAATTGGAACCTCTAAATGTCACCTAAATGAAAAATGTTTGAGAGAGCAAAAAGTGTATGAGTTTCTTGAGCAAATTTACCTTAATGTCTCTGTGCCTCAATTTCTTCGTCTGCAAAACAGGAATAGTATATATACTTAACTAAATGAGTCAAGGCATGAAAAATCATTAAGATACTGCCTAGCACAAGGTTAGCACTCAACCAATGTTAGGGAAAAAAGCAGTTCGCTATCTCTCATGACAAATTAAGGTTTCCTACTCATAAATAAATAATACAGAATTCATACAAAGTGTAAGTGAAAAATACCACACCATAAATCCAATTTAAAACAGAAAAAATGGTTTTAATTGTTAAGAAAAACTTCTAAAATTAACAGGATTAGGCTGTAAGTTCATTCATTAATTTATTTATTCATCCAGTAAACACGGAACGTCCAGTAGCGGAAGGCACGGATGCAGGCACAGGAGACGTCCGAGTGAGTGAGAGAAACAGCACAGACCTTCAAGCATCATTTAAATTAACAGTAAGATAAATATTACAGAAGGAAATGGGATTGGGACAGAGATATGTTTCATTCAATTAAAAATGAAGTATGCTCTACTGGCTTTGAGTGTTTATGACCCTTTAATTTCAAAATATACATTTCTAAGTATTTTTAAAGCTTTTGTCTTTCTTTTACATTGTCTTTAAGCTACAAATTATTTGAAATATATGACTTAAATCAAGTGTCTAAAAAGTAAATAAACACGGCACCAAGTGTTTCAAGAAACTGCCATCCTCAAAGATAAACCGGCCATGTGTGCTGATGCATTATGTTTTACCCAGAGTCAACAACTGTACACTTCTTCCTGTCACCAAGTGTTCTGTTGGTTCAAAAAACAAATCGGATTTCTCCTTCCACCTTCATGAACACATTATGTCAAGCTCAAAGAGTCAATCTCTGTGACCTCACCATCTGCCATGCTCTCTTGTCAGTTTCAGACAATGTAACTCCCACAGATGGTCTCAAAATGCAAGCCCTTCTCCTTTCCAATCACGAGTCAGCAGCCCTGGCCACAAAGCCTTTGAAAATGGTACAACTGTAATCCAAATACAAGGAAGGAAAGAGCAAATACGACTATAAATAAATTTGTAGAATAAACATCATTGAATCAGACTGTGTAGAACTTCTAATGCTGCTGAAAAAAATGCTACTAAAATTAAGTTTCAGCAAAGGCAGAGTATTTTTTTGTTTTTATTTTATTTTTAAATTATATTTTAGTGATTATGCTATTACAGTTGTCCCAATTTTTCCCCCTTTGCCTTCCTCCACCAAGCACCCCCCACAGGCAATCCCCACGCCATTGTTCATGTCCGTGGGTCATGCGTATATATTCTGTGACTACTCCATTCCCTATACTGTACTTTACATCCCCATGGCTGTTCTGTAACTACCTATTTGTACTTAATTCCCTCACCACTTCATCCATTTTCCTCCATCCCCCTTCCATCTGGCAACCATCAAAACATTCTCTACATCCATGATTCTGTCTGTTCTTCTTGTTTGCTCAGTTTTTTTTTTAGACTCAATTGTTGATATGTATTTATTGCCATTTTATTGTTCATAGTTTTGATCTTTTTCTTAAATAAGTCCCTTTAACATTTCATTTAATAATGGTTTGGTGGTGATGAACTCCTTTAGTTTCTTCTGGTCTGGGAAGCTCTTTACCTGCCCTTCGATTGTAAACGATATCTTTGCTGAGTAGAGCAATCTTGGCTATAGGTCCCTCCCTGCTTTGCATGACTTCAAATATTTCTTGACAATCCCTTCTACCCTGAAAAGTTTCTCTTGAGAAATCAGCTGACAGTCTAATGGGAACTCCCCTATAGGTAACTTAACTGCTTTTCTCTTGCTGCTTTTAAGATTCTATTTTTACCTTTATCCTTTGGCATTTTAATGATGATGTGTCTTGGAGTAAGCCTCTTTGCATCCATCTTGTTTGGGACTCTCTGTGCTTCCTCGACTAGCATGTCTAATTCCTTCACCAATTTAGGGAAGTGTTCTTTCATTATTGTTTTCAAATAGATATCCAGTTTCTTGCTCTTTCTCTTCTCCTTCTGGCACCCCTATGGTGCAAATGTTGGAATGCTTGAAGTTGTCCCAGAAGCTGCTTACACTATCCTTGTTTTTTTTTTTTGGATTCTTTTTTCTGCTTGTTGTTCTGATTGGCTGTTTTTTGCTTCCTTATGTTCCAAATCATTGATTTGATTCTCAGCTCCATCCATTCTACTGTTGTTTCTCTGTAAATTGTTCTTTATTTCAATTAGTGACTCCTTCATTTCTGACTGGATCTTTTTATGCTGTTGAGATTCTAAGTTCCTTGAGCATCCTTATAACCAGTGTTTTGAACTCTGCATCTGATAGATTGTTTATCTCCATTTTGTTTAGATCTTTTGCTGAAGTTTTGATTTGTTCTTTCATTTGGGCCATGTTTCTTTGTCTCTTCATTTTGGCAGCCTCCCTGTGTTTGTTTCTTTGTATTAGGTAGAGCTGCTGTGACTCCCTGTCTTGGTAGCATGGTCTAATGTAGTAGGTGTCCTGTAAGGTCCAGTGGCACAGCCTCCCCTATCACCCAAATTGGGTACTTGAGGTGCACCCCTTTGTGTGAGCTGAGTACACCCTCCTCTTGTTTGCTGTTGTCAGATCAATGAGAGGTATTTGCCCAGGCCAGTCAACTGCAAGGACTGGCTGTGACCACTGACCACCAATCTGCACCCTCTGTGGCAGATCAGCTGTGGGGAGTAGGGTGGCGGTTTTCTATTGTATATAGCTATCCACTGGGTGCGCAGGGTCTGGGGTTTCCTGGGTGGTGTAGGCCAAGGTCAGCCCCCACCTGTGTTCTGCCCTGAGCCACTCTGCATGAACATAAAGCAATCTGAGATGGCCACTACTTGTGCTCGGCTTGGAGATTCCCAGGCAAAGCCAAGCTATGGATCTAGGCTGGCTGCTGCTAGTGCTGGGCCTGGGGCCACTGAGCAAGAGATTCAAGGGCTGAGGGTTTATTGAGGCCAGTTGTTGCTTATTTGATAGGATTTAGAAAGTTGTGAAGCATGAGCCCAGACCAGCCATTCATATGGAAAAGTTACTGTTAACAGTTTGGGTGGGCCTGTAAATTGGGTGGTACTGAGTCTCAGGGAATCTTCAGGGCAAGGCAAACAGTGTTATCCAGCTTGACGGAGTCTCAGATATGGTATCCACCTGCTGGCCCTGTGGCCCTGTGGCTCAGAAAAGGTACAATGGCCTCTGCCCACCTTTCTGTCTGGGAGAAAGCTGTCTCCCAACTCCCACCTTGATGTCAGACACTTCAGTTCCTCCTTGTATGTCACTTGTGTCTTTCAAGCTGATACCCCAGTGCTGGGGCTCAGAGGGAATGAGTCTGAGTAAGTTCGTGTGTGGGTTCTCCAAGGGGAACTTCTTGGGACTACAGAAATTTCTCCACTTACACAATCTCCATTGTGTTTCTCAGCCAGAAGTTATGGGTACTTATCTTCCTGGCACTGGATCCTTGGGCAGGGGGCACCTGGTGTGGGACTGGGACTCCTCGCTCCCAAGACATCCCCCCACCCTCCACCCCAAATTATCATCCACTACACGTGGTTGTGGGACCAGCCGATTCTGTGTCTCCTCCCTCCTATCGCTCTGGATGGATGTGGTTTCTTTAATTATGTAGTTGTCACACTTCTATGAAACTCTACTTCTAATGGTTCTGAGTGATGATTGTTCTACATTTTAGTTATAATTTTGATGTGGTTGTGTGAGGAGGCAAGCCATGTTTACCTATGCTGCCATCTTGACCAGAAGGCTTATTTATATGAGAGACATTATTAATTTTAAATACATGTTTCAAAATTTGGGAAACATACCTACTTAGGCACTTTCCTATGTGTTTCATGTGTATGATCTCACATAATTTGTACCAAAAGTCTATGAGGTAGATATACTACTCACATTTTATAGATGAGAATCTGAGCTTTACAGGTGAAGTAATCTGTCCAATTAACCAACTGTGTAAATGGCAATGACAGAATATCAACCCAGGAACTAGCAGACATGCTCTTATGTATTGTGCTAAATTCCAAAATATATCTGAGTTCAGATATAATAACTATATCCTCAAAATAAGAAAACATGTAATTATTACAATAAACCATATAAAAGAATAACATTATATCAAAAGAAGTCTTCAGAATTTCATACAGGACAACTCATATAGCACTGGATCAGGTTTTAACTTTTTAAATTTATTTTAAAATTTTAATTTCACTTAAAATCCTTTTTTGAAAGTTCATTTTTCTATTAATTTCTGTATTAAATTGAAATTTTCTTTCTTTTTTTTTTTAAGATTTTATTTTTATTTATTTTTAGAGAGAGGAGAAGGAAGGGAGAAAGAGCAATGTATGGTTGCCTCTCACGTGGCCCTCACTGGGGACCTGGCCTGCAACCCAGGCATGTGCCCCGAATGGGAATCAAACTGAGACCGCCTGGTGCCCAGCCCGCGCTCAATCCACTGAGCTACACCAGCCGGGTTGAAATTTTCTTTATTTTTGAGTAGGCAGTAAACTTCCTCACTTTTTTTCACAGCTTCACAGGAGCCTTCACATCTTTATATCATAAGTTATTGAACTAGTCCCCACCTAGTGAACACTTAAAGTTCCGGTTTCTAAACGGGTGACAGTATCGCATTTTCACGACTCAGTCCTTCATGTTTGATCTGGTCTCTGCCTCCCTCTCCAGCTCAGGGCTGAACCACCTTCCCATACCCTTCTCTGACCTAGTTCCATGGCTTTCGGTCAGTTCCCCAAACACGTGCTCCTCCTGCCTCAGGGCCTCTGCACAGGCTGTTCCCTCTGCCTGGAACTTTCACCCGTGGCGAATTCCTCCTCCGTCAGAGCTCTTCTAAAACATCACTTCCTCAAAGGTCTCTACTTAATGCTCTCCCACTTTCTCCTTTTATGGTGCGCATTGGGTTGTCATTACCGATTTATCTGTACAATTATCGGAAGGTGGTCGATCTCCACCAACTACAGTGGAAGTTCCATGAGGGCTGAAACCCTATCTATTGGGATGGCAAAAAAGCCTGTTAAGTTTTCCCATAAAGTGAAAAGGCAGAGTTTTCATTTTCACCAATAACTTTATTGATTTGGATATTTTGAGAATGTCAGCTATCTCCTGCATGGCATAACATAGATGGTTCTCAAATAATGTCTCAACTTTATCACAATAAATTTCAACTGGTCTACCTGACCGTGGAGCATCGCCCAGTGAGAAATCACCAGCATGAAACTTCACAAACCACTTTTGATCACATTCAGTCAGTCACAGCACCTTCTCCATACAGGGCACAAATCTTTTTTTATGTTTCAGTTGTGTTTTTACTTTTCTTGAAATAATAAAACATAATATGCCAAAAATGTTGGATATTTTCTTCCGTCTTCAATATTAAAATGGCTACACAAAAATTCACCAATGTTGATGTTTTATTTATTTATTTATTCATTCATTCATTCATTCATTCATTTTTTAGAGAGGGGGTGGGAGGGAGAAACGGAGAGAAACTCGATGTGTGGGAGATACATCGACTGGTTGTTTCTCGCATGCCCCCAATTGGGGACCCAGTCCACAACCCAGGCATGTGACCTGACTGGGAATCGAACCAGCGACCCTTGTGTTCACAGGAGGGTGCTCAATCCACTAAGCCACACCAGCCAGGGCAGGCGAGAGCAAAATTTTAAAAACACTTTTTAATTTCAAGATCTCAAATGCTCTCTAAAAATACTTTTAGGTACTAACAGCTGCTCTTCCATGAAACCATTGGTATTTTACACTAAAAAAAAAAAGATAATTGCTTTTATGTTCATTGCTCACTTTTTAATTTATTTTTAGAGAGGGGGAAGGGAGAAAGAGAGAGAGAGGGGAGAGACATCAATGTGTGGTTGCCTCTCATGTGCCCCCTACTGGGGACCTAGCCTGCAACCCAGGCATGTGCTCTTACGGGGAATTGAACCAGCAACCCTTTGGTTCACAGGCCGGCACTCAATCCACTGAGCCACACCAGCCAGAGCCTTTGCTCACTTTTTTAAATTGAAAAATAATTTTCCAGACTCTCTACAATGTTAAATATAGGTTAATACTACAAGTAACTAATGACAACTTCAAAAATTTTTTTTTCTTTTACTGATTCTAGAGAGAGGAAAGGGAAGGAGAGAGGGAGAGAAACATCAGTGGAAGAGAGAAACAGCGAAACAGTTGCTTTGTGTACTCACCCCAACTGGGGACTGAACCCACACCCCAGGCACGTGCCCTGACCAGAAATCGAATCAGTGACCTTTAGTTTGCAGGACAATGACAGAGCCTTCTACATAAGAGCAGTGAAAAAAAGAATCATGTTGTCTCAGCAGTACTCATTTGTTTCCTTATTCAATACTCACTGACTGCCTACTGCACGTTAAACACGAGGCTGAGCATTAAAGGTACAGTGAGAAATAACGACGGCTCCTACTTCAGTAAGAAGGCAGGTACTGGGCCGCCACCGCCATGTTTGGCTGCCTGGTGGTGGGGAGGCTGGTGCAAACAGCTGAACAGCAAGTAGCAGGAGATAAATTTGTTTTTGATTTGCCTGATTATGAAAATATCAACCATGATGTGGTTTTTATCCTGGGAACAATCCCATTTCCTGTGGGGACAGACGGATCTGTCTACTTTTCCTAACCTAATTCAAATGGAATGTCAATATGGCAACTCCTAGAATTTGTCACACATGTGAAACCAAGTGCCGTCTTCAAAATTTCAGGTCTTACATCTGGAGAAGGAAGACAACACCTTTTTGGAGCTGTGAATATTGTCCAAACTCCATCTGTTGCTCAGACTGGAATTTCAGTGGAATTGCTGGACAGTCTCACTCAGCAGATGCCTGCAGGTAATGCTGCTACGCCCTCAGCTGACTCATTCACGCGCTCACACAAAAGATGTCAGACAACTTCTACAATTCTGCTCTGTCATTTGCTATCTCCCAGGCCCAGATGACACCACGTCCACCTGAAACGTTCATTCTAATTTAAATAAAATAATTTTTAATAGATTAGGAAATTTGTCATGTTTTGAGGATAAATGACTCCATTTAAAAATAAAGTCAAAAGGATCATGAAACCTAAGTTTAAAAGCCTTAGTAACTGTGAAGCTTAGTTAAAATCTCAATAAACAATTAAACACATTAAAAAATGAAAATATATTCCTCATTAACGACTTTTTCCCCTTAAGCTTCATATATTATTCAGAGGCAAAACATTTTATTTTGGCTATGATTCTTTTTTTTTTTACTTAAAAATAAACCATTATCACAAACAAAAAAAAGAAGGCAGGTATTAAACAATGAATTTCAAAATTAACTACTTAATGACAATCACTATATGTAATACTACAGAGACAAAAAAAGATGCAAAAGATGCATGAAACATAGTAGACTGAGACTCAGCTGATTTTAGAGATTTCTCTGAGGAAGTAAGGTCTGAGCTGAGCACAATAAAGCAAACCACTGGCAAGGAAAGAGGGGGACGTCACAGCCAGAGGGCGCGACCAGCACGGGGTTAGGAGGAAAAGCGTATGGGAAACTCCAGGAAATGAAGGAAGATCTGTGGACCCGAAAATAAAGGGCAAGGGTGCTTCTGAGAGACGAGGGTGGAAGCCAGGTCAAGCAGGACATTGCTTTTTCCTAAAATCAGATCAGTGGGAAGCCTTGGGCAGATTTTAAGTAGAGAGCCGAACACCTTTTTTTTTATTTTTTTATTATTATTTTATTGTTGTTCACTTACACTTGTCTGCATTTACCCCCACCCCCAACCCCAGGCAAACCCACCTCCCTCCCTTGCTTCCACTCTCCCCCTTGGTTTTGTCCATATGTCCTTTATAGCAGTTCCTGAAAAGCCTTGTCCCCATTATCCCCTTCCCCCTCCCCTCTGCTTACTGCCAGATTGTTCTAAATTTCAATGTCTCTGGTTATAATTTGTTTCTCTGGTTGCATTTTGCTTGCTTACCTCACAAGCGTCTTGGCTGTGGCTGATCTGAGTTCCCTGGTAGCTGATCTGGCCTCGGTAGCTGATCTGGCCTTCTCTCATGAGTCCTTATATAAAACCCCTTAACATTTCATATAGCAAAGGCTGCGTGATGATGTACTCCTTGAACTTGACCTTATCTGAGAAGCACTTTACCTGCCCTTCCATTCTAAATGACAGTTTTGCTGGATAGATTAT